>PVKV010027835.1:0-25883 GCA_004027835.1 Alouatta palliata | reverse complement strand
GAGGAGGGTTGACTTCCGGCTAAAGCCCCGCCCACACTCCCTGCAGACATAGGGCTTCTCCCCCGTGTGTGTCTTCTGGTGTCCGAGGAGGTTTGACTTAAAGCTAAAGCCCCGCCCACACTCCCTGCAGACATAGGGCTTCTCCCCCGTGTGTGTCCTCTGATGTCTGAGGAGGGTTGACTTCCGGCTAAAGCCCCGCCCACATTCCCTGCAGACACAGGGCTTCTCCCCCATGTGTGTCCTCTGGTGTGCAGTAACATCTGACATATCACTGAAACCTTGCCCACACTCTCCATACTTGGGTTTTGCAATTCTTGAGATTCCTACCCCCACAAATAATGTGCCTGTATCCACTGGATTCACTTTCTGGCCTATTCTGGACTCTTCTTCCATCATTCTTTCTTCCACTCTAGAGCTCCCCATTTGTCCTTTGGGTGGGTTAGAAAAGGCCCTTGAAATCTCCCTCTGCCGTGTCCTTGTATTCAAGAGTTTGGAGCTTTCTTTGATCTCTTGACCTTTGGTTTTGTCATTAGAGTTGCATGGATCAAAATATTGCTGCTCCTCTTTCTGTTTCCCCGGGCAGGGATTCTCTGGTTGGAGGAGTTTTCTTGTAGATGTTCCTGGGAAGTTCTGAGAGGAATGATTGCGTTCCACATGATGACTGAGAAATTTCTGACTTGAGAAGGCCAGACAGCATGAGGGACATGGATGAATCTCTGGCTTTGGTTCTGAAAGAGAAAGTTTTTGTTCAGGGTAGATGTTTTGGTCAGGCCTTACCACATATGAAGGCATGAAGATCAAATGAAGAACTAATCGTTCTTCATATGTTAACAATGCAAGCTTGCTCCCACCAAGTGCTGGATGGACCTTTACAGTCCATTTTTCCATTCCACTTTTATTCACTACATCTTACAAAATCCAGAAATCCCACGTCTTGGGCCTTTTCTGTATATTAGCCAGACTAGGTAACCTCAAGCAGCATCAGAGGCAGTGTCATTCCTCACATAGATGGAACTGCAGTGACCTATCCCCCCCACTACAGGTATCTTCCAAGTCCTATAAAACCCTCCCTGATCACCCTCTGCCACATCCTTCCTCCCTGGTCCCTGGGCACTTTCACTGACACGAGGTCTTCAGCTATTTTATTCTATTAAGAAATAACACTCTTGATGACTTAGGTGAGATTGTCCTTAGTGACTTCCTAAGAGGGGAAAAGAATGATTAGGAGCACTCAACCTGGAGATCCACAAATGTGGTTAAAGAGAAGATGAGTGAGCAAATCTGAATTTGAGTCTCCTCATTCAAAATGACATATTTAATTGAGGACTGTTATGTGCTTGGTTCTCCATCAGGAAGTGGGATTCAGGTTGGCCAGCACAGAGCGGTCCAGGTCCCACCGGCTAAAGGGCCTGCTGCTCCAACTTGGTGCATGGGCTGCTTTTATTTCAGATTCCACAGATCATAAAATGAGAATATGCGCTTTCTCAGGCTGCATATCACGTATTTATGCTTGATTTATTTCATTCAGTCTGAGCCCATTTCAAATACAATAGGAAATCTTGTTTCAAAAAATATCCCTAATCAGGCTAACCTCCGTGCTTCCCACCTTCATCCTGTCACCATTCCCTCTCACCCAGAAACTGGAGTAGCTCTGAGGGGATGACCAACTGCAGTCTATTTTCTAAAAATGAGCCAAAGCTGAAGCCTTTCTGGCCTCGGGATCTTTGCACTAGCTGCGCCCAGTGCCTGGAACCCTTTGCCCACAGGCACTTGCACTTCTCAAATGCTGTCTCCTGAGAGAAACCTTCCCTGGCAGTCCCCTGCCACGCTCTACCCTCACCTCACACTGATCCCCAGGTACTCTTCCTGGTATCAGTTTCTTCAAAGCACTAATAACTGTCTGATATTACACATATGTCTGTATGCATATGGTTCCCTAATTTACGTGTCATGTGTTCAAGAGTAGTTTTTCTGATTGTCTTCATCAACCCATATTTACACCTCTTGCAACTTTTCTTTCTTTTTTTTTTTTTTTGAGACGGAGTTTCGCTCCTGTTACCCAGGCTGGAGTGCCATGGCGCGATCTCGGCTCACCGCAACCTCCGCCTCCTGGGTTCAAGCAGTTCTCCTGCCTCAGCCTCCCGAGTAGCTGGGACTACAGGCACGTACCACCATGCCCAGCTAATTTTTGTATTTTTAGTAGAGACGGGGTTTCACCATGTTGACCAGGATGGTCTCGATCTCTTGACCTCGTGATCCACCCGCCTCGGCCTCCCAAAGTGCTGGGATTACAGGCGTGAGCCACCGCGCCCGGCCACCTCTTGCAACTTTTATTTACTGCATCTTAAAAAATCCAGAAACCCCACATCTTGGGCCTTTTCTACATGTCAGCTAGAATAGGCAACCTCAAGCAGCATCAGAGGCAGCGTCTATGTGCAATGTCATCTGGCACTGCTAGGAATTCACATGGCAGCTAACTGAGATAATGAATGAATAACAACACATGCATATCATTAAGAAATAAAAAGGAAACGCCAGAAGAAACTACCTTGTTGGGAGAGCTGGAGGTGTTTGAGAACTTGATTTTTGTCTTTATTTTGTGCATGAAGTACTTAGAATATAAAATCAAAAAATTAAACATAAAAGTCATTCCAAAGAGGCAAAGGCATATAACATGAATCTTTAATTTTGGAAGCCACTGATTTGAAATTTTACTGACTTTAGATGTCATTTTACTCTACTTAAGAGTTAAACCATGAAAATTCTCAAGGACAATTCTTTTTTGTCCTTTTAAAAGAGTAATAGTGATGCCTACCTCTCCCTGCCATGAGCTCTTTCTTCCACTTGCTGCCCCACTTGATGCCCAGTTCCTGGCCGTACTCATCCCCATACCAGACTAGCAGTTCACAGCCCGGCCTAATGATTCGACAGGTTCTATAGAAGATCTTCCTGTGGTACTGGAAGGCCACCAGGTTCTGCTCCTCATCATCCCGGGCACAGTTCACATACCTGGGGTCAAGGCAGCAAAGGGAAAGAAAAGAGACAGTGAGTTCTCGGTATCTGTCAGATCCAGGTCTGGCCCATCACCTGCTGGTCTAGGCCTCCATGGTCTAGTGCTGACCACTCCCCCACCACTCCTCTGGGAGCCTTCTGCTGTTTCCTAAATCTCTTTCACAAGGTCATATGAACTTACACTTCTGACTACAGTGCTCATGCTGCCTGGAATGCGTCCCTGCCGTGCCTATTCAACAATTTTTTCAAAGCCCAACTGTGGACTTACTTCCACCTTGATTGACCATAAAACACATCAATGCCTAGCTTCTCTAAACTCTAAATTAATTCTGTTTTATACCACAGAACTTGGTGCTTGATCGTGTACTCTGCTTCTAGATTAGCGTACATCATTCTACATTCAGCCCTAGTCCATCTTTCTTTGAGAGGCCTTCCTCAGTCACCCTACAGTTCACCCAGGTGCCGTTCACCTGCCTTCCCCAGGTTTCCAGAGAAACTTAGAAGCCTATTTCTCTTGGCCCGATAACAGAACAGTAATAGTTTATTCATTTTTCTATTCTCTGGTGAAACGAGAGCCCATTGTGGAAAGGGGCTGGGTCATCCTGCAGATCACGTCTCCTTAGGCTTCGGTTTTAATTTTACTCAGGCCAGGAAGATTTGCTGCCCTCACAGGTTAAAGGTCCTTTGTTTTGGGTTGTCTTGGTAATGTGTGCTTCTCAAAAAAAAAAAAAAAAGAAAATTGTGGTTAAATGTTCCTATAACCAAATGTTTCATGTCCGTCTGTAATACATCCTCCACATAGGACATGGGTTGTATGATCTGTTCAAGTATGAACTTCACTTCCTAACCTGGAACATACTAAGTGCTTAATAAATGTGGATTACATAAATTAAAGCATGAATTCAGTGTCCTTGTGAATCTAGGCTTCTCAAGGTTTATCTTGGTGCCTCAATTTTGTCTAGCATACAGATTTATGTTTTGATACCAATAAATCATAATATCTACATTTTTATCTTTTATTTCTAAGTGTTGATGGTATAAAATAGCACTGTGTGGAGAAAATAGAAACAAGGAATGTGAAAATCATTGAGGGAGCCATGATGAGAAGGAAGGAAATCCGGGATTGTGAGAGATGAAGGTTGGTTCTGAAACTCAGAGAGCTACTGGCCTTACCTCATCCAGTTGGCCCAGGATTTATCCTTTCCATCCACATACTCGTAGCAGTTTCTCCCTTTGGTGATCTGAGTTTCAGAAAAATAAGGTGAAGGCTTTTTAGAGAGTAAAAATCAGAAGAATTATTTTACTCCATTGTCATCAGTGGCCTTTGGGCCTGCATGGCTCCAACTGTGAGTTGAGACCACATGGTATGCTCCTTAGTCATCATCTACACATCCGAGTTCATTTGTCCAGTCAGAGCAGAAGCCCCACAGGGAGGATGCACTTTTTGTCTTTGTACCACTCTGCTCCCACATACCCTCTGATCTGTAAATAGTAGTTCCATGTTCATGCAAAGACCCTTGAATACACAGAGCTAACCACGTTATGAAGATGGTGCTGTCCCACCAAAGGCACAGAAGGGATGTGGGAAGACAGAACAGGGGAAACGGCAGGTAATTCTTACCAGCCAGGAGTATCCGCTGTTGGCTGCCTCTTCGTCTTCTGTAACTTGGCCCTCATAGGGTCCAAAGTGCAGACCCAGCGGTAGATCAGAGGCCTCATTCCATACGCCAAGCCCAGCCTGAGGGATGCCTGATGGCCCAATTCTCAGCCCAGGGGGCAGGCTGAGGGCTGCATGGTTGGGATGCCCCTTGTCTCCTGCACTGTCCTTCACAAATGTCGGGGGCCCATGAACAGCACAGCTGTCAATGAAGAAGTTCTGACACATCTCACAATCTGGAAGTGAGGGCAGCAGGGATTAGGAAAGTTATAATCCAAGTTCCTTGATATAAGAGCTTCAGAAAGAGCTCAGCACTCACATTACTTAGCCCCAATCCTGTACTCCAACTCATTAGAGTAAGGGAATGATTTGGGGGCCAAATGATGAAATTATTGTAGCAGGACATAACAGCCAACTGTGTGAGTGGCCGAGAGGGTCACTTACAGAGGTAGTCATCATCCTGAGGCTCGCTGACCTCTTTGTATGCATGACCCTTTCTTTCTCGCAGGATATACATCTTTCCTTCAGTCTCCTTCCTCCTGAGTTCTAGGTTGGAGAAAAGGAAATGGGTAAAACTCGGAGTCTGGGGTGTTCGTCCTTGTTTCATAAGAAAATGTGAAATCTCCTGCCATCAAATTAGCATCTACCTTGCTACATATTCTAGTCTCCCCCTCTTTACTGCTTCAGCGGTACTTACACCCACACCTGCACTGACTGCAGATGCCTATTCAATTTTAGTTCTGGCTGTTCCCATTGTCTCATTAACCTCCCAACCTTTCTACTTGCAAAATGTTTCATTCATGCATTTATTCCTTCAGAAAATATTTCTCGAGGGCACATTACATCTTAGGCATTGAACAAAGCCTGGACATACAACACTGAGAAAATGTGGTCTCTGTAGGGGATCTTCTATAAACTAATAGACATTTGATGGAAGAGGAAATGTAGAAATGCCCAAAGGAATATCTGTTATCAGAGAGGTACTTACTGAACTCTTTGCGTGTATCAATTCATTTATATTTCATTATTTCAAACAATATATGAACTATATGTACTTGATCTCATTTTACAGATTACCATTCGGGGGCTCAGAGATTTTATAAGATTCGTCCAAGGCCCCAGTGCTTCTGTGTGGATTATAACCCAAGTGAGTGACTTCAAAGTTAATGTTCTTACATGCTGTTCAATACTGTATCCAAGGCCGGACATGGTGGCTCAAGCCTGCAATCCCAGCATTTTGGGAGGCTGAGGTGAGCAGGTCACTTGACCAGGAGTTTGAAACCAGCCTGGCCAATGTGGTGATACCCTGTCTCTACTGAAAATATAAAAATTAGCTGGGCTTGGTGGTGCCTACCTATAATTCCAGCTACTTGGGTGACTGAAGCATGAGAATTGTTATGACCTGGGAGGCAGAGGTTGCAGTGAACCAAAATTGCGCCACTGCACTCCAGCCTGGGCCACAGAGTGAGACTCTGTCTCAGTGAACAAATAAATAAATAATTTTAACAACAACAAAAAAATGCTGCATCTAACTTCTGCTCTCACAATTGAGTCCAGCTTAAGCTCAGGCTATCCAAAGTCTACCCCACATACGCAGACCATACTCACCAACCTTTCCAGAGGACATAGAGGGATTGAAGTCCCCCTAAGTATATTTTCTTACCCGGTTTTAGTCTAGAGTGCTGTCCAGAGGTATTGGCTTCTCCAGGAGGGGACACTGGTTTCTGAGCCTTCTCTGAGCCACTTGTATTCAGTACTTTTGCTGTTGCTGACAATTTCTTCAAACTAGATTCATTACTGAATGACGCCTTGGGCATTCCCTTGAATGTGAGTCACATATTAAACAACAACATGTATTTCTTTAGTTCTTTAAGGCTTGCAACATGTTTTCATATGCATGACTCTAGTTAATGCTTCAAACCTTGGAAATACCTACAGTATCTAAATACTAGAGGGAAAAGAGAAGGTCTAAGTGGGTAGTGAATCTGGGACTATAATCCATGTCTTAAGGCTCTTTCCTTCAACTTTCTCTCAAAATTCTCTATAGAAGTTAAAGGGAGGGAGGAGGAATACTTGGGAAGACTGTCTGGAAAATCAACAGGTCTGTGAAAGAAGAGGGTAAGGGCTAACAGAGAGAAGGAGGGAATCTTATATAAACTAGTAGACATTTGATGGAAGGGGAAATGTGGAAAAACACAGAGGGACAAGGCACATCTGGAAAATGAGGTAAAAGAGCAGTGGGGTTGGGAACAGAGCAGAGATGATGGGCAAAAATGTATCTAGACAACTAAGAAAGTGATGTCAGAGTTGTACATTGCCATGTCCTGGAAAGAATATTTGGTTTTGGAATTACTTAGTTCCTGTACCAATTCTGCTTGTCTGCTTGAATAAGGGTGTATTGTTAGCTAATTCTCTTTAGTTTCCCAATCCAGAAATTGGCATACATGCTAATTTGTTTTTGAGAGGGAGTCTCAGTCTGTTGCCTAGGCTGGAGTGCAGTGGCACGATCTCAACTCACTGCAGCCTCCGCCTCCCGTGTTCAAGAGATTCTCTGGCCTCAGCCTCCTGAGAAGCTGGGATTACAGGCATGTGCCACTACACCTGGCTAACACTTATTTTCTTTTATTTTTTGGTGAAATGGAGTTTCATTCTGTCACCCAGGCTGGAGTGTAATGGTGTGATCTCAGCTCACTGCAACCTCCGCCTCCCGGGTTCAAGCAATTCTCCTGCGTCAGCCTCCCGGGTAGCTGGGACTACAGGTGTGTGCCACCATGCCCAACTAATTTTTGTATTTTTATTAGAGACAGGGTTTCGCTAGGTTGGGCAGGCTGGTCTTGAACTCCTCACCACAATTGATCTATTCCTCTTGGCTTCCCAAAGTGCTGGGATTATAGGTGTGCGCCACCGTGCCTGGCCCATGCTAATTCTTTCTTTCTTTCTTTCTTTTTTTTTTTGAGAGGGAGGCTTGCTTTGTCGTGTAGGCTGGAGTGCAGTGGCATAATCTCAGCTTACTGCAGCTTCCACCTCCTGGATTCAAGCAATTCTGCTTCAGCCTCCTGAGTAGCTGGGATTGCAGGCATCCACCACCATGCCCGGCTAATTTTTGTAGTTTTAGTAGAGATGGGATTTCACCATATTGGCCAGGCTGGTCTCAAACTCCTGACCTCAGGTGATCTGCCCATCCTCGCCTCCCAAAGTGCTGGAATGACAGGCATGAGCTACCATGCCTGGTGCTAATTCTTAATATTATAGTGAATATGAAAGATAATAATGTTCACCAAAGTGTTTTGTGAGCTACTTAATACAGTATGAATGTGAGAGTAATAATTTTTTTTGGCTGGGCATGGTGGTGTAATCCCAGTGCTTTGGGAGGCCTGAGGTCAGGAGCTTAAGACTAGCCTGGCCAACCTCACCTCCACAAAAAATACAAAAAACTAGCTGGGCATGGTGGTGGGTGCCTGTAATCCTAGCTACTCAGGAGGCTGAGGCAGGAGAATCACTTGAACCCAGGACGTGGAGGTTGCAGTGAGCCGAGATCACATCACTGCACTCCAGCCTGGGTGACAAAAGTGAAACTCTGTCTCAATAAAATAAAATAAATAATTCTTCTCACAGACTGGGTGTGGTGGCTCACATCTGTAATCTCAGCACTTTGGGAGGCTGAGGTGGAAGGATTGCTTGAGCCCAGGAGTTCAAGACCCGCCTGAGCCACATGGCAAAACCCTGGCTCTACAAAAAAATACAAACATTAGCCAGGTGTGGTGGTGCACGCTTGCGGTCCCAGCTACTCAGGAGGCTGAGGTGGTATGATATCACTAACCTAGGAGATGGAGGTTGCAGTGAGCTGAGATTGAGCTACTGCACTCCAGCATGGGTGAAAGAGTGAGACCCTGTCTCAAATCCCTGCCCCCCCAAAAACAAACAAACAAACAAATATTATCTCATAGTCTTGATATCATCTCTACAGTTGAAATCTAACTCAAAGATGTTTTCAGCATTCCTTGACCCTGTTACCTATAGTTTAATTCATAAATTTGGAATCACTCATTCAGAAAACACTCAGGAAGCTCAGAGGCTCTGAGCCAGGCTTAGGAGTTCTGAGAAGAATCAGGTATGGACCAGACTCCTGAAGAGCTCACAGCGCAGAGGCAGCAGGCAGGCTAAACAAATGATTCCAAACAGCATGAGAGTTCCCTAACTGGAGCCCAGAGGAAGGAGCTGTTACTGCCTTCTACAGGAATGAGCATTTGAAATCAGTTCCAGAATATATTTTTTCTTAATAGGGTGTAACCTATATGAAGTCCTAAACAATTTTCTTGTTTGTTCTCAGTCTTCAAACCCGAAACTCCTCAGGGCTGGAAGCTGCTTCCTCTGATCAGAATGGGTCCCTTATGAGGGGAGGGACCCTATCTCCTTCTGGGACCATCACAGTATGAATTGTCTATTTACTTGGAAGCTTCCCTTAATCAGAGTGTTTTAGTGCAAATCTCTCTGTACTATAACAGAGAAAAACCGAGGTTGAAAAGTCAGTTGAATGGATGATGCAAAGATATATGGGTTAGGCAGCATAAACTTTATAAAACTATGAAACTTAATGATCTTGTAAGTGCTTTAGAGAAGGAGTTTTGGATTAGACTGTATGTGATTCCAGGCATATAATTGAACATTTTTATACTTCAGTTTTCTCATTGCGAAAATGGCTATAGTTATAGCAGCTACTTAATAGGTACTATATGTAAAGTTGAATAGGTATGATATGTGAAGTTTATTCATGTAAAATGCTTAAGATAAAGTCTTAAATACTGAGAAAATAACACTACAGTAGTGATTATTATTAATGTACTTATTAACTGTTAAAATAATGATGGTGTCAGACACGGTGCAAGAGAGATCAGGAAAGGAAGGCAGTAGTTCCTAGGACACTCTGTACATTCTTCTTTTACCTGTATTTGGATCTAGGAGGAAGATTTCTTGTCAGTAGGATTTGGGAAATACTTACCTTCTGGTGTTTACTCTGTTCCAGTCTGAAGGCCATCCCAGAAGTTTTGACTAAAAGGTGATGAGAAATCAGTGGTTTGGTTGGTAAATGTTTCCAAACTCTGGAGGTTTTCTATTTCTTTTTCTTTCTTTCTTTTTTTTTTTTTTTTTTTTGAGATGGAGTCTTCCTCTGTGGCCCAGGCTGTGGTGCAGTGGCACAATCTCAGCTCACGGCAACCTCTGCCTCTCGGGTTCAAGTGATTCTCCTACCTCAGCCTCCCAAGTTGTTGGGAACTACAGGTGTGTGCCACCACATCTGGCTAATTTTTGTATTTTTAGTAAAGACAGGGTTTCTCCATGTTGGCCATGCTGGTCTTGAATTCCTGACCTCAGGTGATCCACCCGCCTTGGCCTCCCAAAGTGCTAGGATTACAAGCATGAGCCACCATGCCTGCCTCAACTCTGGAGATTCTCATTAGAGACAGAATTCTGAACCAGAGAGTGATGATTCCAAGTATTATCCGAGGGTGATTTGAAAATATTTTCTGACGTATTGTTAAGGCCTTGCTTCTATTGGGGCATTGCTAATTTTCTTAAGATTTAAAAAAATAGATGAAACCTCATCTTTGTTTTATCCTATATTCATAAAGTAGCTATTACATTCATTTTTAAAATGTAAATTGATTAGCCTTTCATGACAAACACATTGAACAAACTAGGAATAGAAGGAAATCACCTCGACATAAAAGGTCACATAAGAAAAGCCCATTTTTAACATCATAGTCCATGATGAAAAACGAAAGTCTTTCTTATAAGGTCATAAACAAGGTGAGGATTTCCAGTCTTGCTACTTCTTTCAACATAGTGCTGGAAGTGATAGCCAGAGCAATCAGGCAAGCTAAAGAAATAAAAGGCATCCAGATTGAAAGAAAGAAGCAAAATTATCTCTATTTGCAGATGACATGATCTCACATGTAGAAAACTATAAAGATTCATTAGCTGGGTGTGGTGGTGGGCACCTGTAGTCCCAGCTACTTGGGAGGCTGAGGCAGGAGAATTGCTTGAACCCAGGACACAGAGGCTGCAGTGAGCTGCTCACTTCTCCAGCCTCAGCCTCCTGAGTATCTGGGATTACCGGCACCCACCACCATGCCTAGCTAATTTTTTTTTGTATGTTTAATAGAGATAGGGTTTCATCATGTTGGCTAAACTGGTCTTGAACTCCAGACCTCAAGTGATACACCCACCTTGGCCTCCCAAAGTGCTGGGATTTCAGGTGTGAGCCACCGTGCCTGGCCAGAGGTCACTCTAAATCTTCCTGGGGGCTATGCATGGTGGCTCATGGTAGTGTGGGCCACCGTGTCCCAGCTACTCGAGAGGCTGAGGTGGGAGAATTGCTTGAACCCAGGAGGCAGAGGCTGCAGTGAGCTGAGATTGCACCACTGTACTCCAGCCTGGGTGACAGGGCAAGAATCTGTTTCAAAAATAATAAAAATAAAAAAATAAAAAATCCTGCTTTCCTCTTACCTTGTTGCCTAGGTGTCCATTCTTCATCAGAATCTTCAGTGTCATCCACCTGGAGTTTGATGGCCTGCCTTCGGTGACACATGAAAGCTGGTCGAGTGGCTCTGAGACCTGAAATTAAGCAACAATTTTGTTCTAAAGGGGAAGAGCTGGGCAGAGGAACAAAGGGCAGTGGCCATGAGGACCACAAAGCCAGTGCGGCTCAGTCTGATGAGCTGGCAGAGTCTTGAACAAGGTCAAGATGTGACTTCCGCATGGTCAGTCTCCACACTCAGCGCCACACTGACACAAAAGAACAAAATTTCCCTCCAGATTTGTCTTCATACAAAAGGGAACTGTAGGCAGATACCACCACCTGAGAACTAAAATAATAGAGGAACCAAAGACCTGTTTTACGTTTCCCAGGCTTCTTGTTACCTATAGTAATCAGTGCATTATAGTTCCTTTTCACATTCCTATAGCGAGTTTTCTCCCAGTCTCCCATCTCTGCCCATTCTTCCTTGGAGAAGTACATGGAAATGTCTTTGAAGGCATCTTTGACCTAGAGGAAGTAACAGATTGCATCAGTGATTCACTAGTACACGTCGAGAGGGTGCTTTTCCTCTACCCTGTGTGTAGGGCATAGCCTGGGGCCTCTGGGAGTCTCTGTGACACATAAAGACTTTCCCTTCTCCAGATTGCATCCTGTTTAACTGAGAAGACACTGAGCATTTTCCTGGCTCTCTGCTGACACAGAGCAGTCACTGATGCTAGTGTTCTTTTCTCTCCCATGTCCTGGCCAGGACCCGCTGCCCCTATTCCATGCACATGCAGACAGGGTCACCCAGGGGTACAGGCCAGGAGTCTGCAGCACTCCAGAGACGAGCTCCTGCTATGAGTCCGGCTTCGCCTCCCCCACCTCTCACCATAGGCTTCTGCTCTGTTCTCCCTGTGTCTCCTTCTGGGCTCTCCTCTTGGGACCTTTCAGGGCTTATGGTGCTGGGGCTGTCTAGAAGGCTCTGTTCCATTTCCAAGTATGGTAAGGGCCCGATTCTCCCAGCTCCTAAGCCAAAGGCTCCTGTGGAAGGAGAAGGTGCTAAGAGGGGGCAGCAGCCCTGACCACTACCCAGAACCAGGTTCTGTCTTCTTCATTTGGCTGGGGTGTTCACAGCAGGAAGATGTGGGTTCCTGGTCAGGTCTTGAGCACCTCAGGGAGGTCTGGGGGCACTTATGGGACGGGAAGGTCTCTACTGGCCATGAACTACCACCTAATGTAAGCTGGATTTTGTTCTTTCAGTTCCCCTGCAGCTTGGCTCATTTGGAGAAGGGGAGAAGGGTGGCACAGGGGCCTGGAGGGTTGTAGCTATGGGTGTTTGAGGGGAGTCCTAAGGTGTGAGAGCCAGAGGAGTCCTAAGGCAAACTTGAGGCCTCCCGACTGCTGGGACTTGGGTCAGATGGAGGAGCAGGGTTTTGTTTCAGCAAGGCAAAACGAACATTTCTCATAGATAGGATTTGGGGATCTCTACCTGGGGATTCAGGAAAAATCCAGGAGTAAAGCAGTCTGCATCTCTAAGGGGCAGCTATGTCTCAGGCTGAGATTTGGGGTCCCTCAGGCTGATAGTTTTTGTGGTTTTTCAGAATGAGATTTGGGGTCTTTTAGGCTGAAGAAATTTGGGGTGCTCAAGTTGACAGGATTTGAGGGGATTTGGGGCGCCTCTGGATGAAAGGATTTCGGATCTTTGAGGCTTGGAAAGGTTAAGGGGATCTGGAGTTCCTCCGGATGAAAGAATTTGGGATCTTTGAGGCTGAGGAAATTCTGGGCCTCAGGTAAGGATTTGGGTTTCTCATTAAGGGGCTTTAGGGTCTTTGATACTGAAGTTATTTAGTCCTTGAAGCTGAAGGGATTGAGTTTTCAGGCTGAGTATTTAGGTTATCTGAGGTTGGAGAAATTTGGTCTCTCTGTGGGTGAGATATTTAGGGTTCCTCAGGCTGAGGGGTTTGGGGTGCTTTAGGGTGAGGGGAATTGTGGCTCCTCAGGCTCAGAATATTTGGGGATCTAATCATGAGGAGATTCGGTGTTCCTCTGGGTAAAGGGATTTGGGGTCTCTGAAGCTGAGGTACTCTGGGAGTTTTATGCTGAGGGGATTTAAAGTCCCTCAAGGGGTTGCAGTGAGCCGGGATCGTGCCACTGCACTCCAGCCCGGGCGACAGTGCGAGACTCCATCTCAAAAAAAAAAAAAAAAACAAAAAGTTCCTCAAGGTGACAGGATTTGGTGTCTCTTGAGGCTGACAGGATTTGGAGCTTCTCGGGGTGAGGGGATCGGGGGTCTTCCAGGCCAAAATATGAAGGTCTGGGGCGGAGAGTTTACAAGGGTTTCACGCTGCACGACAAAGGCTCCCCGTGCTCTTCACAGTGTCCCGTGCTCTCCTGCCGCGGTGTCCACTGTGGCCAGGCATCCTCTCGGAGCCCCTCAGGAGGTGAGACGGGGTGGAGGGCGAAGCGCCAGCCTGTAGCCCTCCGTTGGCACAAGCTGCCAATCAGCGCTGAGACCAAGGCAGTCCCGCCAATCGGCAGTCAAGAGGTGCTAAGGGGGCGGGGAGTAGGGCGGAGCCTTGCCTGTCAGTCACGGGCACAGCCCGGTTCTGGGCTCAGAAGGTCGCGGAGGGCCTGGCTTTTGCGCGCGTCCGACTGGAATCCTCCAGCGCGCAGGCGCAGTTTCGCGGTTTTCATCACTCGGTTTTTCCCGCTCAGGTGTTTGCGACTGAGCCGGGGGTCGGGGCTGCGCCTCACGTCCCTCCGCAGGCCTGGGTCGTCTGAGGGGACACGGTGTCTTTTTGAATTGCCAGAGTTCTCGCGCTGAGTCTCCTCCGGGAGGGCTGGTGTTCCGTTAGCTGTGGTGGAAGTTGGGTCTAGTCAGCGGCTTCGTTCCTGGTTGCGTCAGGGGGCCAGGGCTCCGTCCAGGACCCTTCTGTGTGGGGAACTGTGCTTGGTTTCACAGGTGCTTTATTAGCAGGTCAATGTTGGTGTTTAGTTAGGGCTGTGATCCAATAAGTGGTGCGCAAGAGGAGCAGCTGCCAGGCTAATCCCCGGCTGCAAGGCTAATCCCCCCGCTGCTAGACTAATCCCGGCTCCAAGGCGAATCCCTGGCTGCAAGGCTAATCCCCTGCTGCCAGGCTAATCCCTGCTTCCAGGCTAATCCCTGGCTGCAAGGCTAATTCCCGGCTGCAAGGCTAATCCCCCTGCTGCTAGACTAATCCCGGCTCCAAGGCTAATCCCCCGCTGCCAGGCTAATCCGTGCTTCCAGGCTAATCCCTGGCTGCAAGGCTAATCCCCGGCTGCAAGGCTAATCCCGGCTTTCCAGGCTAATCCCTGGCTGCAAGGCTAATTCCCGGCTGCAAGGCTAATCCCAGCTCCAAGGCTAATCCCGGCTTCCAGGCTAACCCCCGGCTGCAAGGCTATTCCCCGCTGCTAGGCTAATCCCAGCTCCAAGGCTAATCCCGGCTTCGAGGCTAACCCCCGGCGGCAAGGCTAATCCCCCACTGCCAGGCTAATCCCGGCCTCGAGGGTAATCCCCAGCTGCAAGGCTAATCCCCCCGCTGCTAGGCTAATCCCGGCTCCGAGGCTAATCCCCGGCTGCAAGGCTAACCCCCAGATGCAAGGCTTTTTTGTACTTCGTGTTTGCAGGCTTGCTTTGTGGTGAGACCAGAGAGTGATGGACCCTCCCCAGCTCCTGGACCTTGGGGGAGCCTCCTGTGATCACTGGCGGCTGCCTGCATGTCTTTCGTTAGGTGTTCTGGGCTGTGGGGCTCCCTCGGGCAGAGGCTGCATAGGTCGCTCCCTTTCTGGACTGGCCCTCTGGGGAGAGGCATGCCTCTATCTCCCGATGCCCAGGAGCCCACGTGTCTCACTCCTCTCAGTGCTCTGAGAGTGGGGTCTCCTCCCCCGTTCAAGTGCTGGCCACAGATCTTCCCTTCGGTATCCCTAGCTTTGTGCCACAGTCCTGGGAACACCGGGAAGTCCTGTGGCTTGAGATTGGGCTCTCGTTGTGCTGGGGAGTCCAATGTGCTCCTAGGTCATGGGGAAGATACTCAGGTGGAGCAGTGCACTCAGGCTGGGCTGCAGAGGCTGCAGGGCGCACCTACTCTTGCACAGTGACTTGGCATGGGCCCTGGGAGGGGCCTATGGGCAGGAGGACTTGCAGAACAGAGGCACCCAAGTCCCACAGGGAAGCTACCCCTGCTCTCTCCTGGCTCACAGGTCAGTTGCGGCCACAGCCTCCTGCAAGGAGATAAGGGAGCCTTGGGGAATTGGCGTCTGTATTAGTTCATTCTCTCACTGCTATGAAGAAACACCCGAGACTGGGTAATTTCTAATGTACATAGATGTAATTGGCTCATTGTTCTGCAGGCTATACAGGAAGCATGATGCTGGCACCTGCTTGGCTTCTTGGGAGACTTACACTCATGGTGGAAGGAGAAAGGGAAATCAGCACTCACATGGTGAGAGCAGGAGAACAAGAGAAAGGTGCGGGGGGGTGATACTGCACACTGTTAACCATATCCCACTACACAGGACCAAAGAGGGATGGTGCTGAACCACTCATCAGAAGTTTGCTCCATGATCCAATCACCCCCAGCAGACCCCACCTCCAACACTGGGGCTTACATTTCAACAGGAGGTTTGGACAGGGACACAGATGCAAACCGTATAATTCCATTTTGTGGGACACCACCGCACACTTCATTATCCGTTATCATTAACTCAATGACTGAAATGTAAGACCTAAAAGTACCGAACTCCAAGAAAAAAAATAAAGTCTTTATAACATTGAAACAAGCAATGACTTCTTGGATATGACACCAAAAGCACAAGCAATCAAAGCAAAATTAGACAGATGGGAGCACATCAAAGCTAAAAACTTCTGTGTAGCAAAGGAGACCGTCCACAGAGTGACAAGGCAACCTACAGAATGGAAGAAAATATTTGCAAGTCATATAATTGAGTTAATATCCAGACACATATAAAAAAAGTCATATAACTCAACAATAAAAAATAACTTGATTAAAAAATCAGGTGGGGTGCAGTGGCTTATGCCTGTAATCCCAACACTTCTCGAGGCCAAGTGGGGAGGATTGCCTGAGGTCAGGAGTTTGAGATTAGTCTGGGCAACATATTGAGGCCTGTCGTTATCATTTAAAAAAAAAAATTAGTTGGGTGTAGTGGTCCATGCCTTAAGTGCAAGCTACATGGGAGGCTAAGCTGGGAGGTTCACTTGAGTGCAGGAGTTCAAGACTAGCCTGGGGAACATAGGGAGATCCTGTCTCTACCAAAAAAAAAAAAAAAAAAAATTAGCTGGATGTGGCAGAACTTGCCTGGACTCCTAGCTACTTGGGAGGCTGAGGTGGGAGGATTGCTTGAGCCCAGAGTTTGAGCCCGCAACGAGGCATGGTTGCAGTTTTCCAGAATGTCACAGAAATGGGATCATACCTTATGTGATCTCTTCAGACTGGCTGCTTCTCCTTCGCCTTCTCTTTCCTTCTCCTTCTCCTTTCTTCATCTTCTTCTGAGATGGAAAAAGAGAAGAAGCAGCAGCAGCACTCTGTTGCTCAGGCTGGAGTGCAATGGCGTGATCTCGGCTCACTGCAACCTCTGCCTTCAGAGTTTGGCGATTCTCCTGCGTCAGCCTCCTGAGTAGCTGGGATTACAGGCACCCGCCACTATGCCCAACTAATTTTTGTATTTTTTTAGTAGAGACAGGGTTTCACCATGTTGGTCAGGCTAGTCTCCAACTCCTGACCTCAGTTGATTCACCCACCCCAGCCTCAAAGTGCTGAAGGCGTGAGCCACCACACCCTGCCCAGACTGGCTTCTTTTACTTAGCAGTATGTATATCAGATTCACCCATGTCTTTGCATGGCTTTGTAGGTCACCCTTTTTCTTGATGAATAGCATTCCATTGCCTGGATGTACTTTTTTTTTTTTTTTTTTTTTTTTTTTTTTTTTTTTTTTTTTTTTTTTTTTTTTTTTTTTTTTTTTTTTTTTTTTTTTTTTTTTTTTTGAGACAGAGTCTTGCTCTGTTGCCAGGCGCCAGCCTGGAGTGCAGTGGCGCGATCTCGGCTCACTGCAACCTCCGCCCCCTGGGTTCAAGCAATACTCCTGCCTCAGCCTCCCGAGTAGCTGGGACTACAGGCACATGCCAGCATGTCCAGCTAATTTTTGTATTTTTAGTAGAGATGGGGTTTCAGCATGTTGGCCAGAATGGTCTCGATCTCTTGACCTCGTGATCTGCCCACCTCAGCCTCCCAAAGTGCTTGAGATTACAGGCTGAGTCACCACGCCCAGCCTGCATGGATGTACTTAACTTGCTTATTCATTCACCTATTGAAGGTCATCCTGACCCCTTCAACAGTACATAATTGCACAATGGCTTTTGTTTTGACTTAAGTTTATAAAGTGGTTATGTAAATACCTAGTAGTTGGCGGGGTGTGGTGCTCACACCTGCAATCCTAGCACTTTGGGAGGCTGAGGCAGGTGGATTGCCTGAGCTCAGGAGCTTGAGATCAGCCTGGGCAACATGGTGAAACCCCATCTTTACTAAAATACAAAAAATTGTACAGGTGCACACCTGTAGTCTCAGCTACTTGAGAGGCTGAGGCAGAGGGTTGCTTGAACCCGGAAGGTGGAGGTTGCAGTGAGCCGAGATTGCACCACTGCCTTCCAGCCTGGGCGACAGAGCAAGACTCTTGTCTCAAAAACCAAAACTGAAACCACCCCCCCCCAAAAAAAAAAAAACCCAAAACCTAGGAGTGCAATTGTTGGCTTTTATGGTGAGAGCATGTTTAACTTTGATAAAAACTGCCAAATTGTTTTCTGAAGTAGCTGTATCATGCATCCCACTAGCAATGAATGAGAGTTCCAGTTGCAATTTATTTTAAATTGATTGATTGAGACAGAGTCTTAATCTGTAGCCCAGGCTGAGTGCAGCGGCACAAACACTGCTCACTGCTGCCTCTATCTCCCTGGATCAGGTAATCCTCCCACCTTTTACAGGTATGTGCCACCAGGGCTGGCTATTTTTTTTTTTTTTTTGGTAGAGAAGGTGGGGGGTCTTACTATGTTCCCCAGTCTGGTCTTGAACTCCTGGCCTCGAGCGATCCTCCTGATTTGGCTTCCCAAAGTGATGCGATTATATGCACGAAGCACTGTGCCCAGACTCCTGCTGTAATTTTTATTGCATTAAACAAAGATTTTAGTCATTTCAGTAGATGTTCAGTGGTACCTCATTGCCCCATTAATTTGCTTTTCCCTCATGACAAGTGCCATGAGCATTCTTTTGGATACTTGTTTGCTGTCTGTATATCTTTTTTGGCAAGGTGTCTACCTTTTAATTGTATTGTCTTGTTGAGTATTACAATTTCTTTTTATATTTTCTATATAAGTCTTTTTCTGGTTTGTTTTATAAATATTTCCTCTCAGTCTGTGGCTTGGTTTTTGATTCTTTTAACAGGATATTTCACGGAGTATACATTTCAAATTTTAATAAAATCCATGCTATTAATTTTTTTCTTTTAGTGACTAGCTTTTGGTATTGTATCTAAAAATTTATCACCAACCCAAATCCATGTAGATTTCCTTCTATAACTTTTGCAATTTTATATTTGGAAGTATAAATATATGGATTATCTTGAGTGATTTTTGGTTGAGCCATGAAGTTTGTGTCTATATTCATTCCCCTACTATGCTTTCTGTTGTTCCATTGCCATTCGTGGAGTAGACTTTTCTTTCTCCATTGAATTGCCTTTGCCCTGTGACAGTTACCTGTATTTACTTCTGGGTTCTCCATTGTGTTCTATTTATCTTTTTGCCTATTCCTTCACCAGTATCACTCTTTATTACTTTAGCTTTGTCGTAAAGCTAACAATAAGTGTACTGCTCCTAAACAAGGAATGTCTCTGCATTTATTTATGTATATTTTATTCCTCTCAACCATGAATCAAAGTTTCCAGAGTGCATATTTGTGTGTCTGTTTTTAGAGTTATACTCAATGAATTGAAATTTTAAAGAATACCATTTACAGTAGCACCCCCAAAATTTAATTCATTACGTTCAAATTATTCCTATATATTACTGCTGAGCTGGGACCATGCGCAGTGGTTCTTGCCTGTAATCCCAGAGCTTGGGAGGCCGAGGCAGGAGGATCGCTTGAGCCCTGGAGGCAGAGGCTGCAGTGAGACAAGATCGCGCCGCTGTTCTCCATCCTGGGTGACAGAGCAAGACCCTGTCTCTAAAAAAAGAAAAAGAGAAAGAAAATCAATTGACTCTTGTCTACTGTCCGTCTTCTTTACATTAAAAAAATCTCCATCCTTTCCGATCAAGGCATGTATGTGATGGTGGGCTCCGTTTAGGTTGAAACTTCCAAAACCACGGCCTGCCATCTCCGGAGGCTGAATTTCAGAGATTCCCGAGGGCTGCCGCGAGGGGGCGCCCGGCCCCTGCTAAACCCGGACCGCCGCACGCGCGAACCAGTCTGATCTGCACGGGGCCGTGGTCGCGCGGCGTTTAAGGAGGGGAGGGAGCTTCTCTTCCGGATCCGCTCGGGAGAGGCGGCGGCTTCGGGAGGCCTGTGACTCCTGGGGGCGCGTCCACCGTGAGGACAGGGGGACGGCTCACCGGGATCAGCGCTCGGTATTTAACGGCTCACCGGGATCAGCGCTCGGTGTTTAACGGCTCACCGGAATCAGTGCTCGGTGCTTTAACGGCTCACCGGGATCAGCGCTCGGTGCTTTAACGGCTCACCGGGATCAGTGCTCGGTGCTTTAACGGCTCACCGGGATCAGCGCTCGGTGCTTTAACGGCTCACCGGGAGCAGTGCTCGGTGTTTAACGGCTCACCGGCAGTAGCGTTTGCTGTTTTAACGGCTCACCGGGATCAGCGCTCGGTGCTTTAACGGCTCACCGGGATCAGCGCTCGGTGCTTTAACGGCTCACCGGGAGCAGCGCTCGGTGTTTAACGGCTCACTGGGATCAGCGCTCGGTGCTTTAACGGCTCACCTGGAGCAGTGCTCGGTGCTTTAACGGCTCACCGGGATCAGTGCTGGGTGTTTAACGGCTCATTTGTTAAGGTAGTTGAAACCACACAGGAAAATGGAAAAGTAGGCACTTTTACCTTGCGCCGCTGCACTCCAGCCTGGGTGACAGAGCCAGACCCCAACACCAAAAAAGAAAAAAAGACAAAACAAAAACAAAAACAAAAAAACCTCAGAAACAATACGGTAGGCACATTAAGACTTGCAACATTGTTGAAATTTAAATATATTATTTAAGCAAACCAGAATTTTTTAAAATTTCATTTTGTGGCTCTGGTGGAAGTTTTTCTTTTGAGAAAGTCAGTTTAATGGGCAGTGTGTTTGTAATGGTACATAAAATAATGTCTGCTTTGCACATACGGGCATCCTACCTGAGAACAGATACATTAACTATATCAAGCTTTGATATTATGCCCTAAAATTAATTGAAGAAAGTCACTCTTCTTTTCCTTCCTTGACCCTGACCATTTTAAATCAGATTTTTTTTTTTTTTGAGACAGAGTCTTGCTCCGTCACCAGGCTGGAGTGCAGTCGATGTCCGCTCACTGCAATCTCCACCTCCCGTGTGCAAGTGGTTCTCCTGCCTCAGTCACCTGAACAGGCACACACCACCACACCCAGCTAATCTTTGTATTTTTAGTAGACACGGGGTTTTACCATGTTGGCCAGGATGGTCTCGATCTCCTGACCTCGTGATCTGCCCACCCTGGCCTCCCAAATTGCTGGGATTACAGGCGTGAGCCACTGAGCCCAGCCATAATTTGTTAAAGGTAAGTTAACACTCAGCTTGGAATCCATATGGTCCTGGGATCTTCTCATTTAAATTTATTTATTTAAGAGAGAAGGTTTTGCTGTCACTCAGGCTGGAGTACAGTGGCGTGATCACAGCTTACAGCAGCCTTGATCTCCTGGACTCCAGCAATCCTCCCACCTCAGCCTCCCAAATAGCTAGGACTGCAGGCACAAGCCACCATGCACAGCTTGTTTGTTTGTTTGTTTCTTTGTTTCTTTGTTTTGTTTTGTTTTGTAGAGATGAGGTCTGTCCATGTTGTTGAGGCTGGTCTAGAACTTACGGGTTCAAGCGCTCCTCCTGCCTTAGCCTCCCAAAGTGCTGGGATTACCTTGCTTACATTGGTCTTTCCAAGGCTTCCTTGTCAGTGAGCATGGCGCCTAGAGCAAGATTGATGGTGTAAGGTCTGGGTAGTGTGGTTGGAGTTTGTGCTGGCCATACCCCTTACCCCACAGCTAGCTAGCAGTAGAGGCCCTCATTGGGGTGCATGGGGTGGTGGTGAGTCCTTTCCATACTCTTAGTATTGTTTAAAAAATTATATATTCATACATTCACATTAAGATCTCTTCAAAATTTAGATGAAATTGTTCTAAGCCAAATTTTTGAATCTGTTTTAAAAGCTAGAACAGAATGGTGATTTTTAAATGCCAACTATTAATACTGAGTGTTGCTTAAAACCGTTTTAGATGGAATTTCTATATGGCTTACATAATCAGAATGTATAAGAGTCAAGTCAGTGGCTACTTTTAGTAAATCAGATATATTTACTGAAAATACAGCTTCATGTGTTACAGAGACAAAATCTGATGATACTTTACTCCTCATTTTATAGGTGAAATTAGCATGACTATAATCTTAATTTTATGTGATTATTTCCCAGAGTAATGGAAACTTTTATCTGTTGATTCATATGTTTCCAATTTTGTTTCTCCCTTGTATTCATACGTCTTATTAATCTGTCATTTGTTAGAGGGGGTCCCAGCTAAGAACTCAGAAAGAATAGAGAGACAATTACTTTTTCTTTACTACAAGAAGTTTTGCAGTTATTTTCAGAGCTAAGCAAGAATCATCTGACAATCCGAAAATCACATTCCTAAGTATTTAGACAACTGATTTGAAGTTATTTCCAAACAAAAACTAGTATGCAATTACATACAGCAGCTCTATTCATAATCACCTAAAAAGGGGGGACCAGGAGTCCTTCAAAGATGCATGTATGGGGACCTATGAGACACAAATAGTTGCTAGGAAGATTATTTAAATGAAAACATTTGAGATACAGAAGATGAAAAATTAAATCTTATATGAACTTCCTTTATCTGATTAAAACAGAGCCCCCCCACCCCCGCCCCTGCAAAATAAGCTACCATAAGCTGCTATGAATCTCCCTCCAAGGAGTTCTCTGCAGATTCTGCTGGCATGAAGACAAATTGCCCATTCCTTTATTATCTAAAAGTTTGATAGGAACTTCCATACTCTCCCACAGAAGCTGTAGAAATTGTCCTTTTGACAATTTGATATATACAGAACATCAGGTTTGTGCCTGGGAACTTGTAGTAATTTGAGCAGAAATGTGGTTTCCTTGGGTCCCCCATTTATGGCTGTCATCCTGCCAGTTCTCTGGGGTTTGTCTGGGTCTAAATACTAAAGGGCCTCAGCTCGTAGGGACCATTGTCTCTGGTTGTTGGCCTTGCTCACTGCCTCCTGCCTTTTTTCTCCTTTGCTGTCGTTCGATATGGGGGTTGCCTCTTCTCCACCCTCTTAGGGGATGCCTTTTGCATCCATGGCCAAGCCATAAAAAGGCGTATGGTTTGAGTCACGTTAGAGTGAGTATACTCTCTGCAGCTGAGTTAGAATACTAGGCTGCTTTGTTTGGATTACCTCTTGGTCTAGCAGTTCTTTATTCTGGGTTTGGTTTTGAGGAGGCATGGAGGCTCACATTTCCAAATTTCAAATCTTACAATGCAATAGTAATTAAAACAGCATGATGCTGTCATAAGGATGCATGTGTAGATCAATGGAACTGAATTCTGAGTCGAGAAATAAACCCACACTTGTATGATGAAGTTTTTTTTTTTTTTTTTTTTGAGCTGGCTCTCGTTCTGTCCCCCAGGCCGGAATGCAGTGGCATGATCTTGGTTCACTGCAACCTCAGCCTCCCGGGTGCAAGCAGTTCTCCTGCTTCGGCCTCCTCAGTAGCTGGGATTACAGGCGTGCACCACCACGGTGGCTAGTTTTTGTATTTTTAGTAGAGATGGGGTTTCACCATGTTGCTCAAGCTGGTCTCCAACTCCTGACCTCATGATTTGCCTGCCTTGGCTTCCCAGAGTGCTGGGATTACAGGCGTGAGCCACTGTGCCCCACAGCTGATGAATTTTTTTTTTTTTTTTGAGACAGTGTCACTCTGTCTCTCAGGCTGGAGCACAGTGGCACAATCATGGCTCTCTGTAGCCTCTGTCTCCTGGGTTGAAGTGATTTTCCCACCTCAGCCTCCCAAGTAGCTGGGACCACAGCTGCACACCATCATACCCTGCTGACTTTTTCTTTTTTGAACAGAGCGGGTCTTGCTATCTTGCCCAGGCTTGCCTTAACATCCTCGCCTCAAGTAATACTCCCTCCTCTGCCTCCCAAAGCACCGCAATTACAAGTGTGAGCCACCATGCCCCACCTACTGATTTTTAAAAAGGGAAATACTTTCTTTTCTTGACACATGGTCTCACTTCTTCACCCGGGCTGGAGTGTAGTGGTGTGTACGTGGCTCACTGCAGCACTGACCTCCTGGGCCCAGGCAATTTTCCCTCCTCAGTCTCCTGAGTAATTAGGACTAATGGCCTGCACCACCATACCCAGCTAATTTTTAAATTTTTTTGTGGAGACAGGGGTCTCTGTATTGCCCAGGCTGAACTGGGTTCAAGCAATCTTCCTGCCTCAGCCTCCTCAGCTGCTGGGATAACAGGTGTGAACAACCATGCCCAGCCTGGAATTGTTTTCATAATTACATTTTGATATTGTTTATTGGTAGTGTCTAGAAATAAAGCAGATTTTTGTGTATTGACATTTAGTGCTGGAAGGTTGCTGAGTTTATTTCCTAGTTTTAATAATATTTGGGTGGTTCATGATTTTCTATATCATGTCATGTGATGTGTGAATAGACAATGTTACTGTTTCCTTACACATACGAATACTTTTTACTTCTTTTTCTTTTCTTTTTGAGAGTCTCACTGTGTTGCCCAGGCTGGAGTGCAGTGGTGCATCTTGGCTCACTGAAACCTCCACCTCCTGGGTTTAAGCGATCTTACCACCTCAGCCTCTGGAGTGCCGGGACTGTAGGCATGGGGCACCATGCCCACCTAATTTTTGTATTTTTATTAGACATGGGGTTTCACCATGTTGGCCAGGCTGGTCTTGAATTCCTGACCTCACATGATCTGCCTGCCTCAGCCCTCCAGACATGAGCCATTGTGCCCAGCCTTTACCTCTTTTTCTTTCATAATTTTTCTGGATAGAACTTCTAGTACAGTGTTGGATACAGGTGATGAAAATGAGCTTTGGTTCTGTATTCCTGATCTTAGGAGTGATGCATTTGGCCCTGACAGTGGAAATGGTGCCAGTTATGGGTTTGGCATAAAGGACATTTGTCATGTTAAGAAAATTCCTAGCCTGAGTTTGTTGGATGTTTTATGATTAAATGGCGTTGGACTTGGTTTAAAGTATTTCCTGCATCTAGGGAGGTCAGTATGTTTCTTTCTTCATTCTGTTCATTCGATGTATATGCAGGTATGGGTTTCAGATGTAAAACTACCTTGGTTTTCTGGGTAAAGGATTCATCGATCATGGTGTGTAATCTGTTAAAGATGTGCCCATAGCAATTTACCATTATTTTCTTGAGCGTTATTAAATCTGTAATTTCACTAGACACTGATATACCTCTCTGTCCTTACAATGCTATGTACTAGTGTATTACATTGGGGATGGGATTGGTTATAGGATAGCTTAGTATTTAGGGTGTGAAGAGATAAAAGTTTGGAGGATAAAGTTCAGCAGAGAGAAAACTTAGGTGAGGAATGAGAGGGAAGGGTGGGATCAGGTCATAGTTAGGACTTAGGATCAATGAGAGAATGCCTGTAATCTTCATCAGCAGTAAACATTATCAGCCTTTTAATCTTTGCCACAGACAGGCAAAGATACTTATTTCCGTGTTGTTTTAATTCACACTTCCTTGAGTGTTGGTCAGGTTAAGCATGTTTTCATGTTTATCACTTATCTATTCTTTGGAGTCTGAAATAAGATTTCAGTGTTGGCATGCCTGTGCCTCTGTGAGTGTGTCTGAGTATGTGTGAGTGTAAGTGACAAGCAAGTATATGAACCAGTGTGCTCTTGTGGGTGTAGTGTGGCTAGGGTTAGGGTTGCATTGCATATAGGGTTAGGGTTTAGGGTGAATGTTAGGGTGAGGGTTAGGGTTAGGAGTTAGGGGTTATGGTTAAGGTTAGGGGTTAGAGTAAGGGTTAGGGTTAAGGTTAGTGTTTTAGGGTTAGGGTTTTAGGGCTAGGGTTAGGGTTTTAGGGCTAGGGTTAGGGTTTTAGGGCTAGGGTTAGGGTTTTAGGGCTAGGGTTAGGGTTAGGGTTTAGGGTTAGAGGTTAGGGTTGAGGTTGGGGTTATGTTTAGGGTTAGGGCTAGGATGAAGGTTAGGGCTAGGGTTAGGGGTTTGGGTTAGGGGTTAGGGTTACGATAGGGGTTAGGGTTAGGGTAGGGTTAAGATTAGGATTAGAGTTAGGGTTTTAGGGTTAGGGTTAGTGTTAGGTGTTAGGGTTTGGGGGTTAAGGTTGTTAGGGTTAGGGTTAGGGTTAGGGTTAGGGT
>PVKV010027834.1:0-25877 GCA_004027835.1 Alouatta palliata | reverse complement strand
CAAAAAAAAAAAAAAAAAAAAGACTGTGCTGTGAATGCTTATTTTAAAAGAAATGAATTCTTTGTTGATTTTCATGACAGGTTTTCATTAGCCACCGCTTCCAACACCAAGAAAAGTTAAGAAGTAAAATTTCTCTTCCACCTTTTCCTAGTTAGGCTTTCTGAACACCTCTGATAGTGTGACCCCCATCTGGAAGCTATGTCTGTAGATAATCTTTTATTATGGATCTCAGCTCTTAACATCTAGAAAAGGAGTTAACTTTCTTTTTCCGAACTGACATATCTTAAGGCAGAATAGCGTGGTTTTTAACAGCATGAGGCTTTGAACCAGCCAGATTTTCCTAAATATTGGCCTCATTTCCTCCTTATTGTGTGGATTTGAGCAAGTTACAAATAACCATTTTTGCCTATTTCTTCAACGTAAAGTGGTCTTTGTAACCATTGTATGGGTTAATGTACTTGTGCTTGTAACTTATGCGTTTGCTATTATTATTAAAGACTGATCATTTAGGCACCAGTGCAGGTAGCCTAAAGCAATCAGCATACTGCTTTGGCACCTCATAGGTGCTTAATAAATATCTTCATTGTTGAGTACTGAAATTAACTTTTTTTTTTTTTGGGGACAGGGTTTCATTCTGTTGCTCAAGCTAAAGTGCAGTGGCACGATCATGGCTCACTGCAGTTTTGACCTCCTGGACTCAAGTTATCCTCCCACCTCAGCCTCCCTAGTAGCTGGGTCTACAGGCATGGGCCACCATGCCCAGCTAATTTTATTTTATTTATTTGTTTATTTATTTATTTATTTTGAGACGGAATCTCACTCTGTCACCAGGCTGGACTTCAGTGGTTCCATCTCAGCTCACTGCAACCTCCGCCTCCCAGGTTCAAGCAATTCTCTTGTTCCAGCCTCCCAAGTAGCTGAGACTACAGGCGCACAGTCCAACTGCTTTTTGTATTTTTAGTAGAGATGGGGTATCACCATGTTGGCCAGGATGGTCTTGATCTCTTGACCCCGTGATCCACCTGCCTCGACCTCCCAAAGTGCTGGGATTACAGGCGTGCATCACTGCGCCCAGCCATTTTTTTATTATTATTATTATTTTAATATTTAGGATTGTTTATTGAGCACTGCTGGCAAACAATTGGAAACAATTTCAGCATCCACCAGTAGAGGAACAGCTAAATAAACATCGAATCTCAGTGACAGGGGTTGAAAAGAATTTGTTAGAGCTATGGAACAACATGGATTTATCTCTAACACATACTGTGAAGTAGAAAAGCAAGTTGTCAGGCCGGGCACGGTGGCTCACGCCTGTAATCCCAGCACTTTGGGAGGCCGAGGTGGGTGGATCACGAGGTCAAGAGATCGAGGCCATCCTGGTCAACGTGGTGAAACCCCGTCTCTACTAAAAATACAAAAATTAGCTGGGCGTGGTGGCGCACGCCTGTAGTCCCAGCTACTCGGGAGACTGAGGCAGGAGAATTGCTGGAACCCAGGAGGCGGAGGTTGCGGTGAGCTGAGATCACGCCATTGCACTCCAGCCTGGGCAACAAGAGCGAAACTCCGTCTCAAAAAAAAAAAAAAGAAAAGCAAGTTGTCAAATGGCACAAAAAGTGTGGTTCACAAGCTAAAAGTGCAAATTTCTCTCCCTGTCTGTGTATGTGTATGTGTGTGTATTCTGAAAAGATAAAACTACCAAAAAATAATAATAACAGTGGCTACTTTAGAAAAAGGCCATTGTTGGGCAGATGTTGGGAAACGGAATTAGAGAGAATTAGGGATATGGGGAAAAAAAAAAAAAACGATTTTAGCTTTTTTTTTTTTTTGAGGTGGAGTTTTACTCTTGTTGCCCAAGCTGGAGTGTAATGGCGCAATCTCAGCTCACCGCAACCTCCACCTCCCAGGTTCAAGTGATTCTCCTGCCTCAGCCTCCCGGGATTACAGGCATGCACCAATGCGCCTGGCTAATTTTGTCGTTTTAGTAGAGACAGGGTTTCTCCATGTTGGTCAGGCTGGTCTCGAACTCCTGACCTCAGGTGATCTGCCCACCTTGCCTCCCAAAGTGCTGGGATTACAGGTGTGAGCCACTGTGCCCAGCCAATTTTAGCTTTATAGATAATACTTAGAAAATTTAGAGAACCAGCCTGGCCAACATGGTGAAACCCTGTTTCTACTAAAAATACAAAAGTAACCAGGGCGTTGTGGCGTATGCCTGTAATCCCAGCTACTCGGGGAGGCTCAGGTGGGAGAATCACTTGAACCTGGAGGTTCAAGAGGTTGCAGTGAGCCGAGATTGCACCATTGCACTCCAGCTTGGAAGACAGAGCAAGACTCTGTCTCAAAAAATAAAAAAAAAGAAAAGAAAATTTAGAGGAAAGAGTGGTCATACATTATTTTTGCAATTAAAAGTTGATTTTGAACATTAAGTAAAAATTGTTCTGATTTTATTGTAAGGGGCCCAAATCCTGATCAAAGAATCATGGATGGAAATATAAAATACTCTTCCCCAGCTGGCCTCCATGCCAGTCTGCACACTGTCTCCTTCAGAGGCCCTGGAAGCTACACGAACTTTCCTTAAGCCCCTAGAATATTGTGCTCTGCCTTGAAAAACTATTTCCTAACTACTCTTCCCCACCCCAACCCTAAGGCACAGCCTCAGTGGGCACCCTGGTCACCACGAGGCCACATGCACAGTGCCTGGGTAGGGGGCCCAAGAAGCCAGAGCAGTGGCAGTGAGAAGGTGAAAGGGCACTCAGGACAGTCAGGATAGACTTTATGTCATTAATCCAGGAGTCCCCTCCCCTCGTGTCCTTTATAAAAGAAAGCAGAGTCTAAATAAACAAAATGTCAGGCTGTGTTCTTTTCTTCCAACCACTTCTCTAGCTTCCTCAGGTTACCTTGAAATCTGATCTTATTCTCCAGGGCCCAGACATGCTGACTTGGACATTTGAGGAGCTTTTTGTTTTAGCTCATCTAAATCCCTAGAAGTTGGTCCAGAATAATGTCTGACCATTCTTAAACTGAAGTGTGGAAAAATTGATGTTAGAAGCTGAATTGTACCCCCTACCCCCTGCTTCCAAATTTATGTGCTGAATTTCAAATCTCAGAATGTGCCTATATTTGGAGATAGAGCCTTTGAAGAGGCAATTAAGTTAAATAGGGGTCGTTAAGGTTAGCTCTAATCCTCCAACTGGTGTTCTTAAGAGAAGAGGGAATTTGGACCTAGAAAAAGACACCAGGAGTGCATGCGCACAGTGGGAAGGCCACATGAGGACACAGTGAGAAGGTGGCCATCGCAAGCCAAGAAGAAAGGCTCAGAAGACACCAACCCTACCGACATCTTGTTTTTTTTTAAATTTTAGATTCAAAGAGTACATGTACAGGTTTGTTACATGGGTATACTGTGTGATACTGGTGTCTGGGCTTCTAATGATCCTGTAGCCCAAGCAGCAAACATAGTACCTAATAGGTAGTTTTTCAACACTTGACCCCCTCCCACCCTCCTTCCTTCTGGAATGCCCAGTGTCTGTTGTTCCTATCTTTGTGTCCATGAGTACCTAATATTTAGCTCCCACTTATAAGTGACAGCATGCAGCATTTGTTTTTCTGTTCCTGCGTTAATTCACTTAGGATAATGGCCTCCAGCTGCATCCATGAAGGCATGATCTCTTTTTTATGGCTGCATAGTGCTCCATGGTGTATATGTACCACATTTTCTTTTCTTTTTTTGAGACAAGGTCTCCTGCATTGCCCAGGCTAGAGTGCTCCAGCAAGATGATGGCTCACTGCAGCCTCGACCTCCCACCTCCCAGATTCAGGTGGTCTTCCTGCCTCAGCTTCCCAAGTGGCTGCAACTACGTGCCATCACACCTGGCTAATTTTTTTGTTTTTGTAGAGGCAGGGTCTTGCTATGTTACCCAGGCTGGTTTTGAACTCCTAGGCTCAAATAATCCTCCTCCCTTGGCCTCTCAAAGTGCTGAGACACGTGAGCCACCTTTCCTGTGAGCTATCACGCCTGGCCTTCCACACTATCTTTTTCCAGCCTACTTGATATTGGACTGTCCACCTTGATGTTGGACTTCCAGCCTCCAGAATTATGAGAAAGTACATTTCTGTTTTTAAGCTGCTTAGTCTGTGGCGCTTTGTTACACAGCTGCAGCAAACTGATACAGTTGGAGCCAAGGAGGTTTGTCTTGGTCATCAGCACACTAATGGTTATGAGGTGCTCTTGTCAGCCCAGAGGCCTTGAAGAAGGCAGCAAGGAGTGCAAAGCACTCTAGGAACAGAAAATCAGTGCCAACCCTCCTGCTCCCCAACCCAGACAAACTGCTCAGGGTCAGTCACTTATGCAATAACTGAAGTCAGCCAGCACCACAACTCTTCACTAAATTAAGTCAGACGATTACAAGAAATGCTCTGCATTTAAATATCACCCAACACTGTGCACAGCCCCACAACCACGAACAATTCTGGAGGTCTTTGCTAAGCCACGGATATTAAAAAACAATCTCCAGGGTTATTTCTATTTATTTATTCCCACTGTATAACTAGAGATGCTTTTTTTTCTACTCTGGAAAATCCTCCCAAGTCATTATTTCCCACTGAGGAAGGGGTTAATGTGCTGGTCATTCCTCTTCCTGCAGAGTGTAACACAGTACCAGATGGTCCCTGAGAATTCACATGGTGTACTGGCTTTCAAAACTTTGCAAACTTTTCTGGGATTTGTAATTGCTCTGCACTTTAGTCACTCCTTGTGGGGATTCTATGCCTGTAGATCCCACATTCACAGATCCTAGAGATTATGAAATTGTACTTCAACAATTGGTGCTACCTTCCATCTGTTAAAAACCCTATCCTGCAAGGCCTTGGTCCTAAAAGAGAATTTCCAGTGTTTCTAATCCCATGCATCTGAAATTATTCTGCCACTTGAGTTGAAATTAATGATGCTAGCCTATCAAATGCTATTTTGTAATCCACACTCAGTTGTACAACCTGCAACTGTCTTCATTTGCCCACAATAAACTTCCTTTTTTCAGCTCCCTTCCTGCTTAATAGCAGAAAACTCAACCTACTGACTTCCAGACAACTCAGACGTGTTCGTGGTTTTTTAGACATTTCAGGTTTAAAATTCAGTCAATTTGGGCCTGCAAGGTGGTTAACGTCTGTAATCCCAGCACTTCAGGAGGCTGAGGCAGGTGGATCACTTGAGGCCAGGAATTCAAGCCCAGTATGGCCAACACAGTGAAACCTCATCTCTACTAAAAATACAAAAATTAGGCCAGGTGCAGTGGCTCATGCCTGTAATCCCAGCACTTTGGGAGGCAGAGGTAGGCGGATCACTTGAGTTCAGTAGTTCAAGACCAGCCTGACCAAGATAGTGACACCCAGTCTCTACTAAAAATACAAAATTAACCGGGCTTGGTAGCACATGCCTGTATCCCAGCTTCTTGGCAGGCTGAGGCAGGAGAATTTCTTGAACCCGGGAGTCAGAGGTTGCATAGAGCCAAGATCGAGCCGTTGCACTCCAGTGTGGACAACAATGGTGAAACTCCGTCTAAAAAAAAGAGAAAAGAAAAAAGAAAAAGAAAGAAAAGAAAAATTAGCCGGGCACACCTGTAATCTCAGCTACTCTGGAGGCTGAGGCATGAGAATCACTTGAAACCGGGATGCGGAGTTTGCAGTGAGCAGAGATCGAGCTCTGGCCTCGCCCCTCCAGCCCCTCTGCGCTTCCTTCTACAGGGCAGAGGAGGGACACAGCCTCTGCTTCAGCGTATCTATTTTTTTCTCTACAAAAAAAAAAAAAAGACTATAACAGTTTTAAGTCTGCCGCAAAATTAAGAGGAAAGTACATATACCCTATACCCTATCCGTATTATTTATTTTTCAATTGCATTATTTCGTTTGTCAGAATTAACCTAAGGGGCAATGCTTTGTTTCCAGTTCTCACAATAAATGCCAACCCCACTCCCACTTTCATGGTAATTTACGCATCAAATCACACTGTATGCATGCGGAAGGTTCCTAGGATTAAACATGAATGGAGGTGGAAATATACTGACAAATTCTCCTGCCTGACTGTTTTGTTTTCGTTGTTTTTTTTTTTTTTGGTTTTTGGAGATGGGGTCTCCATATGTTTCCCAGGCTCATCTTGAACTCCTAGGCTTAAAGGATCCTCCTACCTCAGCCTCATTATTTGGGATTACAGGCACACACCACAGCCCCCAGCTCTGCCCACTTGTATTTTAAACCTAGATTGTTTGTCCAGGCGCAGTGGCTCATACCTGTAATTCCAGCACTTGGAGAGGCCAGGGCAGGCTGATCACTTGCGGTCAAGAGTTTGAGACCAGCCTGGCCCACATGGTGAAACCCCATCTCTATTTAAAAAAATTAAAAAGTGGCCGGACAGGGTGGCTCGCACCTGTAATCCTAGCACTTTGGGAAGCTGAAGTGGGAGGATCACCTGAGATCGGGAGTTCCACACCAGCCTGACCAACACGGAAAAATCCGTCTCTACTAAAAACACAAAATTAGCTGGGCATGGTGGTACATGCATGTAATCCCAGCTACTTGGGAGGCTGAGGCAGGAGAATCACTTGAACCTGGTAGGTGGAGTTTGCTGGGAGCCAAGATCACACCATTGCACTCCAGCCTGGGCAACAAGAGTGAAACTCCATCTCAAAAAATCAAAATCAAAATCAAAATGAAGGCCAGGCACGGTGGCTCATGCCTGTAATCCTAGCACTTTGAGAGGCAAAGGCAGACGAGTTGCTTGAGGTCAGGAGTTCGAGAACAGCCTGGCCAACATGGTGAAACCCCGTATCTACAAAAAATACAATAATTAGTTGGGCATGATGGCGGGCGCCTGTAGTCCCAGCTACTTAGAAGGTTGAGGCAGGAGAATTGCTTGAACCCAATAGGTGGAAGCTGCAGTGAGTAGAGATCATGTCACTGCACTCCAGCCTGGGTGACAGAGTGAGACTCCGTCTCAAAAAAAGTAAAAAAAAATACAAAAAGTAGCTGGACATGATAGCGTGCGCCTGTAATCCCAGCGACTCAGGAATCTAAGGCAGGAAAATCGCTTGAACCGAGAAGACAGAGGTTGCAGTGAGCAGAGAGATTGCCATTGCACTCCAACCTGGTTGACTCTGTCTCAAAAAAAAAAAAAATTGTTTTCAGGCAAATATTTATTTCCTTTTTTTTTTTTTTTTTTTGAGACGGAGTTTCGCTCTTGTTGCCCAGGCTGGAGTGCAGTGACACGATCTCGGTTCACTGCAACCTCCGCCTCCTGGGTTCAAGCAATTCTCCTGCCTCAGCCTCCCAAGTAGCTGGGACTACAGGCATGTGCCACCATGACCAGCTAATTTTTGTATTTTTAGTAGACATGGGGTTTCACTATGTTGGCCAGGATGGTCTGTCTCGATTTCTCCACCTCGTGATCCACCCACCTCGGCCTCCCAAAGTGCTAGAATTACAGGCGTGAGCCACCTTGCCTGGCCGACCTTGTCTAATTTAAATAAAAAAAAGAAAGAAAAAGAAAAAAAGAATTTCCATTTCTAAGGCAGCCGCCACAATTAAACACATTTTTTTTTACCTTGAAGGATGAATATGAGACTTAAATGAGATATGTACGTTCCACTCGTCTGTGTCTCAAAAAGAAAATATGACAGTCAGCATCGACATTCAAGTCTCTTCCACCAGGAAAGGGACCCAATTTAAGGGGAAAATAAAACAAACATAAATTTCAGATTTCTGCATGGATACATCCTCATGTACATCATTTGTTCATGTATTCACTTATTCATGTACTAATTCAACTAATTCACTCATTCGTATACTAATTCAATCCAAAGCACTGGGATTACAGGCATGAGCCACCAGGCCTGGCCCAGAAATGGAAATTCTTAACGAGATTCCGTATTTACCAGCTTTAGTCTATCAGCTATATATTCCTGAAAGATTCCCTCTCTCTCCCTCTCTCCTGTCTGCTTTACGCACACACACGCACACACACATGCACACACACGCACACACACACAAAGTGTTTTCTATTCTTCTGTTTATTCATTGCACATTGGCCTTTGGTAGTTAGGGAAACGAGAAGGGAAAGTGAGATGTAGGATTCTATATTATCATCACTCATTTAATTGGTAGCCCTGCACACGAAGGCAGCCACAACCTAGGGTCCCAAATTAAATTAGAAGTGTGACTGAACAGAAAAAAATATTATGTAGGATATAAGAGATGACATCACTGCTGGGTGGGCCTACCAACAGATTGTCATTAAAATGATCTCGGAAATTATTTTGCACAATCTAGGGGATAAAACAGATGAGAGATGCAGAATGTAATTAAGTAACATTGCCAGATCAATCATTGTCCTATCAGAGAGAGCAGAAAGAAGGTGAAAGCAGCTCATGCCTGTAATCCCAGCACTTGGGAAGGCTGAGGTGGGCTGATTGCCTGAGGTCAGGAATCTGAGACCAGTCTGGCCAACATGGTGAAACCGCGTCGGTATTAAAAATACAAAACATTAGCCGGGTGTGGTGGTGTGTGCCTGTAGTCCCAGCTACTCGGGAGGCTGAGGCAGGAGAATTGCTGAAACCAGAAAACAGAAGTTGCAGTGGGCCAGGATCCCGCCACTGCACTCCTGCCTGGCAATAGAGGGAGACTCTGTCTCAAAAAAAAAAAAAAAAAAAAAAAAAAAGATGAAAAAAGGCCAGGCGCGGTTTCTCATGCCTGTAATCCCAGCACTTTGGGAGGCCAAGGCGGGCGGATCACGAGGTCAAGAGTTCCAGACCATCCTGGCCAACATGGTGAAACCCCGTCTCTACTAAAAATACAAAAAAACTAGCTGGGCGTGGTGGCATGTGCCTGTAGTCCCAGCTACTCGGGAGGCTGAGGCAGGAGAATTGCTTGAACCCTGGAGGCGGAGGTTGCAGTGAGCGGAGATCGTGCCATTGCACTCCAGCCTGCCTCCTGGTGAGGGAGTGAGACTCTGTCTCAAAAAAAAAAAAAAAACGCGGATCTGATGGTAGTGGGTTATCAGAATTTATTAACATTAGCGTCACTAAAGTTGATATACAACCCCTCACTGCTAAATTTGACTAGCTTTTAAAAAAGAAAAAAGAAATAAAAAAAATTAGCCTGGTATGGTGGTAATCCCAGATACTCTCCAGGCCGAGGCAGGGAAATTGCTTGAACCAGGCAGCTGGAGGTTGCAGTGAACCGAGATCATGCCACTGCACTCCAGCCTGGGTGACAGAGCTAGACTCGGTCTCAAAAAACAAATTAATTAATAAAAAAAAAAAAGGAATGAAAGTAATACCAAAGTCTATTATGTTCAGAGGTCTTGGGCAGAAGAAATCTCACCTTCCCTGAATTAAGATCCACTGCTTCGTGAGGGGATGAGCCTCTTATCCCTGGGAGCATGCAGAATTAAGCAAAGAAATACTAACGAGAGGCCAGGTGCAGTGGCTCATGCCTGTAATGCCAGCACTTTGGGAGGCCGAGGCGGGCAAATCACTTGAGGTCAGGAGTTGAAGACTAACCTGACCAACATGGAGAAACACTGTCTCTACTAAAAATACAAAATTAGCCGGGCACCGTGGCTCATGCCTATAATTTCAGCTACTCCGGAGGCTGAGGCAGGAGAATCACTTGAACCCGGGAGGAGGTGGGTTCGGTGAGCCAAGATCGTGCCATTGCACTCCAGCCTGAGCAACAAGAGCAAAACTCCATATCAAAAAAAAAAAAAAAAAGCAAAGCAAAGTACTAAAGAGACTCAAACTCATATGCTTAATATTTCCATGTTAAGGAGTGATCTGTATATAGCTAGTGGGTTCTAATGGGTTCTTACAGATGTTTTGTAATTCAAATTAAGATATGAAATTGAATTTGTGGGTTTTTTTGCTTTTGTTGTTTTAGAGACAAGGTCCATTCTGTCCCCAAGGCTGGAGTGCAGAGGCTGCAGCTCACTACAGCATCTGACTCCTGGGTCCAGCCGATCCTCCCACTTCAGCCCTCTGAGTAGCTGAAGCTGAGGCACTACAAGCATGCACCACCCTCCACCCCAAGTAATTTTTAAGTTGTTTGTAAACACAAGGTCACCAACTCCTGGACTCAAGTGACCCTCCCCCTCACCTCCCAAAGTGCTGGGATTAGGCCTGAGCCACTGTGTCTGGCCAAATTTGTGATTTTAAGATGAGATTTAACTAAAATATTTAAATCAAATTAAATGTTAAAACATTTAAGTGAGGCCAGATGTGTTGACTCGTGCTTGTAATCCCAGCACTTTGGGAGCTCCAGGCAGGCAGATCACCTCAGGTCAGGAGTTCGAGATCAAACTGACCAACATGGCAAAATTTCATGTCTACTAAAAATAAAAAAATAAAAATAAATTAGCCAGGCGTGGTGGCGCACACCTATAATCCCAGCTACTCCGGAGGCTGAGGCAGGAGAATCACTTGAGCCCTGAAGTGGAGGTTGCAGTGAGCTGAGATTGTGCCACTGCACTCCACCCTGGGCAACAGAGTGCGACTCTGTCTCAAAATAAAAGAAACTAGCATGTAAATGTCCTTAAGTTCACCATATTAATGCATTTTATTTGTATCTATGAATGTTATTTAAACATTTTTGGCCTGATGCAGTGGCTCATGCCTATAATTTCAGCACTTTGGGAGGCCAAGGCCCGAGAATTGCTGGAGCTCAAGAGTTAGAAACCAGCCTGGGTGACATGTCTCGATTTATATTTTAAAAAATTAATAATTTAAAACTCGGAAACATTTTGTCTAAGTGAAATGTCTGAAGTACTTAAAATCAATTATTAAATATATAAAAGCAATTTATGTTAAAGCACATGTAATAATAATTGCAAATAATCAAATTATAAAAATCACTACCAAAAATGATTGTTAAAAAAAATTTTTTTGGCCGGGCAAGGTGGCTCACATCTGTAATCCCAGCACTTTGGGAGACCGAGGCCAGCAGATTACAAAGTCAGGAGATCAAGACCATTCTGGCCAACATGGTGAAAATCTGTCTCTACTAAAAATACAAAAATTATCTGGGCGTGGTGGCTACTTGGGAGGCTGAGGCACAAGAATTTCTTGAACCTGGGAGGCAGAGGTTGCAGTGAGCCGAGATTTCACCACTGCACCCCAGCCTGGGCGACAGAGCGAGATTCTGCCTCAAAAAAAAAAATTTTTTTTTGAGGCAAGGTTTCACTCTGCCACGCAGTGTAGAGGGCAGTACACTCACTGCAGCCTTGAACTTCCTGGGGTTAGGTAATCCTGCCCAGCCTCCCAAGTAGCTGGGACTACAGGTGGACACCACCACACCCAGCTAATTTTTGTACTTTTTTGTAGAGATGGGTTTTCACTATGTTGGCCAGGCTGGTCTTGAACACCTGGACTCAAGCAAAACACCCACCTTGGCCTCCCAAAATGCTGGGATTACAGGCATGAGCCACCATGCCCAGCTAATTGTTAAAATTTGCTAAAAGGCATATGAATTAAGTGGAACTAAAAACTTTTAAAATCAAATATTAATTTTTAAGACCAAGGCATCTTCAAATAATTTTTCCTCTGCACAAAAGAAAACATCCTCAAGGATACTGAAACATGTATTGACTCCTACAACTCTCCCAAGTATATTTCTCTGGGAGTGGTGGTAATGGGGTACCATCACTGAGGCAGAGAAGTGAGTATGTTTTATTTCTATTTATAGAAGAGTTCTACTGAAGTTGTTAATAAAGTTAACTTCTGAAGTCAGTTCTACTTTTTCCATATTTGGAAAAAAAAACTTCCATGTGTTGATGAGTGTCATTCTCATGTCATCTACATTCCAGAGCTGAATTCACCTTTTGTTTGGCTATTTGCAACAATTCCTAACATTTCTAACAAACGGCATATGTAAACCCTAAGGTTGCTCACATTTTAGGTGGCTTATTTCCCATGCGTGCAGTTTTATGTTAATATTAACTTTTTGTTCCAATAAAAATGTTTTACTTACAATGAGGGCCTGTTTCCTAGCATTCTGAATAGTTTTGTGATGAAGGGTGAAGACTTTTGGAAAAAGTGCAAAAAGAGAAAGAAAGAACAGTCTCTATATCGCAGGAGAATGGCTGAGGCAACAGTGTTAAGGTTAAGCCAGAGAGGTGTCAGCATCTTCCCAGCAGAAAGTGCATTACCAGAGCTAGCCCGGGGGCTCTGGTCTTGGACACTGAAGAGTGTGAGGGGAGAGAGCACTAACCCATGCTAACTCCACAGGCTGCCGACCTGAAGGGCCTCCCAAACTACCCTGGGGAAAGCTGTAAATGTGTTGCTAGGCTTCCTGATTAGGTAGGGCCGAAAAGAACACATTCCTTATTTTGCAAAGGCAAGCACATAGAAAGTAACCATCTGCTCACTAGACGTGGTGGCTTACACCCAGTACTTTGGGAGACCAAGATGGAAGGACCCCTTGAAGCCAGGAATTTGAAACAAGTCTGGTCAACATGGTGAGATCCATCTGTCCAAAAGAAAAGAAAAAGAAAGTAAGTAACCTGGAAGGATTCTGAAACTCCCCTAGCAGGTTGGTCAGAAAATTTAGACAGAAAGCCCAGCTGGGTCAAGGACTTTATATCTCCTTATGCTTCACTTTGCTGGAGTAGCAACTCAGTATCACGGTATTTGTGCCACAATTACTTTAAAGGTGCCGGGCGCGGTGGCTCACGCCTGTAATCCCAGCACTTTGGGAGGCCGAGGCGGGTGGATCACGAGGTCAAGAGATCGAGACCATCCTGGTCAACATGGTGAAACCCTGTCTCTACTAAAAATACAAAAATTAGCTGGGCATGGTGGCGCGTGCCTGTAGTCCCAGCTACTCGGGAGGTTGAGGCAGGAGAATTGCTTGAACCCAGGAGGCGGAGGTTGCGGTGAGCCGAGATCGCGCCATTGCACTCCAACCTGGGTAACAAGAGCGAAACACCGTCTCAAAAAAAAAAAAAAAAGAAAGATACTTTAAAGGTATATAAAATTAATATCCACTCTCCAAGCCATGCATACACATTATGCAAACATTAGCAGGTGATTGGAAACATTCATTTTTAGCCAATTTGAAAAATTAAAAGATAAAAGACATTGCCAAACTCGATTGAGCCTAATATGCCTTAAATGAATAAAGATAACTCAAATGAGAAAGACTCGAAAATACAAATAGTAGATGATCCATTTAGTCAGCAATGATTTATTGTTTAAACAAAAATATTGTTTTGGATCAACTTGTTCTCAACCAAATTATTTTGGATCCAGTGACCTGCCACATTAAATGCAAATGAGGAAGGCCTACAAGGCAATGATCTAGGATCGGATCGGATTTTCCAACAGCATAACATAAACCTTGTCCCAAGGCTCACGGGATATTCAGTGGGTGGATTTCATGTGGAGGGGTAGGGGGCAGTGCCAGAGGAGGGATAAAAGGTCAGTGCTGCCAGGATTTGCCTAGTCCTTCCACATCCTCTAATCATGATCTGCAGGCTCTTTGCAGCCTGAGAGAGCTTTTGACTGATAAAATTGTGGCTCTGATAATCCTGTGACACTGCTAACTCCTCATTGCTCCAGGAAACTTTGCTTCTTTATCAAATTCCAAGCTTCTCCATAGAGACGGCTGTACCAGGAACAGAAAGATGTATGCAGTGCTCATAACAGCAGTAGCAGAAGTGATTCAAAGCTTTCTTGCCTTCTAAGAACACCAAAAATTAAATTTATTTAAGAATAAATATCCTGGGACTGCCAGGAAGGAGAAGAGGGCATAAAGACTCATTTGAGAAATATGATTTATCAGGCAAACTGCGCACTGTACCCTCTTGTAATGGCTCAGGATGTTGCAGAAGAATGGAACATTAATATATATTATGCTGAAATGTTGGTTGGTCACAGTGGCTCGTGCCTGTTATCCCAGCACTTTGGGAGGCAGAGGCAGGCAGATCACCTGAGATCAGCAGTTCCAGATCAGCCTGGCCAACGAGGTGAAAGCCATCTCTACTAAAAATACAAAAATTAGCCAGGCGTGATAGCGTGTGCCTGTAGTCCCAGCTACTTGGGAGGCTGAGGCAGGAAAATCGCTTGAACCTGGGAGGCAGAGGTTGCCCTGAGCTGAAATCACACCTTTGCACTCCAGCCTGGGCAATAGAGGGAGACTGAGTCTCAAAAAAAAAAAAATTAAAAAAAAAAAAAATATATATATGTGTGTGTGTGTGTGTGTGTGTGTGTATGTGTGTATTTATTATAATTATTATATTAAACCATATAACATTTTTATATCATATAATATATTGTATAGTATACAATATATTGAGTCTAACTCTGTTGTCCAGGCTTGAGTGCAGAGGCGTGATCTTGGCTCATTGCAACTTCTGCCCCCTGGGTTCAAGCGATTTTCCTGCCTCAGCCTTGTTGGAAATGAAAACTCAGTGTTGCAAAGAAAACAAGCACTCAAGCAAAGGATTTCTCAGCAAGGCAAATTTACTTCTGAGGAACGGTGCTGCTTGCAGGTCTGGTCACCATGAGAGCACACCGAACAAAGGAGAGTAGGGGTTTTTATTCCTAATGCAACTTCTGCCTCTGTGTCCTTTTCCCATTGGCTAGGGTTGGACCACACACTCTAAACTAGTCCGGATTGGCTAAACATTTAAACTTTTTTAGATGAGGCAGGCGCGTGATGGCGGAGAAGGGAGAAGAGGAAGGGGTTGACTATGGAGGACTAGAGAGCTAGTCTGTTCCCAAATAAGGAAAGGAATGTGTACTGGGACTGTGGCATGTCTAGGCATATTTAGACAGGTTAAAGCATAGCAAACTCAAAAAGAAGAAAAAATGGGGGGGTACTTGGAATTAAAGAATAAAGAACAGGGAGACTGCTTGCTTGCTAAGCTGTTTGAAGAGGAACCTAACTGTATCTCACAGCCTCCCGAGTCACTGGGATTACAGGCATCTGCCACCACATGCAGCTAATTTTTGTGTTTTTAGTAGAGACAGGGTTTCACCATCTTGCCCAGGCTGGTCTTGAACTCCTGACCTGGTGATACACCCACCTTGGCTTCCCAAAGTGCTTGCATTACAGACGTGAGACACTGTGTCCAATGGCATAATTTTTAATGTATATTTATATATAATATATTATATATTTATACACATATATAAATATAATCCTGAAATTTTAATATTTTTTAAGATGAAGTCTTGTTCTGTCACCCAGGTTGGAGTGCAGTGGTGTGATCTCAGCTCACTGCAACCTCTGCCTCCTCAGTTCAAGCAACTTTCCTATGTCACACTCCCAGGTAGCTGGGATTACAGGCGCCAGCCACCACCCCCAGCTGTTTTTTGTTTTTTTGGTTTTTTTAGTAGAGATGAGGTTTCACCATATTGGCCAGGTTGATCTCGAATTTTGACCTCAGGTGATCTGCCTGTCTTGGCCTCCCAAAGTGCTGTGACTACAGGTGTGAGCCACTGTGCCTGGCTGATTCATTGGAATGTCTTTACTTTTCAGTACATTTATTCTTCTTAGGTGATGCAAAGAGTGATATAAATGAAATATAGACCCAGCTTAAATCAACTCAGAAAGCAAAAATGCTAGAAGTCTCTTCTTTTTCCAGGCTCTGAGTCCCATCCCCATTTCTCATCCAGTGGCACCCGCATTGCTGAGAAGCTTCTCAGGCTCTGTCACTGGGCCCTCTGGTAACAACCCCTTGCAGACACAACCCCTTCAGGAGACACACACACACACACACACACACACACACACACACACACTCAGCCTCTTCATGGAAAGTTCTTTCTCTTCTGGTTCTGAATGAAACCTAGCTCTCTCCGTAACAGTCTCTGGAAACTCTTCAGCATCCCCAGAGCCAGAGGTGCATGATGATAGAGCAGGGTGGCGAGCAGAAGGAAATGAGGGCCCGTCCTCTCTCCCCACTCACCTGGCTCCATCTTCATGCCACAGCCCCAGCTCCCCTGAGGCCCCACTCAGCGATTCCACTGCCTATGGTGTTAACTTCAAGGCCACCCGTCCTGTGTCTCAGTGAGATAGAATAAGAATGGGACGTGGCTCCTACTTCACGGTTTTTTGTTTTCTTTTTTTGTTGTTGTTTTGTTTTTGAGATGGAGTTTTACTCTTGTTGCCCAGGTTGGAGTGCAATGGTGCAATCTTGGCTCACTGCAATTGCCACCTTCCAGATTCAAGTGATTCCCTGCCTCAGTCTCCCAAGTGGCTGGGATTACAGGCATGTGTCACCACACTCAGCTAATTTTGTGTTTTTAATAGAAATGAGGTTTTACCACGTTGGTCAGGCTGATCTCGAACTCCTGACCTCCGGTGATCCACCCACCTCAGCCTCCCAGAGTGCTGGGATTACAGGTGTGAGCCACTGTGCCTGGCCCCTACTTCATGTTTAACATCCCTTGTACTTGAAAAATTCTAGGAACTGAATTTTTGAAACCTAAATATCAAAATTTATGAAACCTAAATATCAAATCAAGGTATTCAGTGTGCTACTTCAGGGAGGAATGCTGAACACTTGATCTGAGTCTCATTGCTGCTCCCCAGGCCACCAGGGGACCCTTGATGCAAGAGAACCATGGCAACCAAATATGCTGACCTGCATCCTGGCCCTTCGGTACTCTGCCCTACTCCTGATATCAGTGCCCACACTTTGCTTAATAAAAAAGCTTTTTCTGGCTGGGATGATGGGCATGAGCCACCACGCCCGACCACTACTTACATTTTCAACAGCACTTCATTTGGAGGATTATTTCTCCCTGAAATTCACTTGTTGGTTTCGGGATATCAGTCTGTGCTGATATTCTTTGCACATCTTTAGCTACTGCTTTTCCAGTCTTCTGGGAAATGCATGGTTCTTCACCCCGGCCCTTTTTGGTCCAGGCCCACTTTCTTTACCAGTAGTGTGTACTGACCAAGTGCTGTGTGTTCACAGATGTGTCCCAGACAGACTAAAGCACAGTCCCTGTCCTCAGGGGAAACTTCAGGGAGCTTGCTGTCCAGAGAGAAGTAGAATGTAAGGGAATCATTGAAAAACAGTGTGATACACAAAACAAAAAAAGGCTTGTTTAGTTCAGAAGTCATGCAAAAGACAGGGTGGACTTCAGGAGGGCTGGAGCAAAGTCTGGGAAGGCTTCAGGAGGGAAGTAAGGATAAAAATGGCCTTCACAAATAGAGAAGAATAGAAAAATTATTTCGGGCAGAGGAAACATTCCCAGGGCAATGCCAAAAAGGTAGACAGAAGTAGATTCACACAAATAGAATTCTGAGCAATTTGCAAATAGCATATTCTTCCATTTCCATGCTTCTCAACCAGGGCAATTTTGTCCTGCCCCAGCAATATTTGGCTATGTCTGGAGACATTTTTCATTATCGCAAACTGGGGGGAACTAACACCTATTAGTTGGAGGCCAGGGAGGCATCTAAACACCTCACAATTTACAAGACAGCTTCTCACACAAGGGAATTATCTGACCAAAACGTGAATAACGCTTCCACTGAGAAGTCATGTTCTATTTTCACTCCAGTCTGAGGAGTCTAGCTCCAGGCCAAATTCTATGTGTGATTTTTCAGAACTGACAATAGGTGGTTACAAAGGTATTTACCTGGCAGGTCTCTGAGCGCTGGGGAACTGCACTGTCCATCCCAGTCTTGCTGCATAGCTGGTGCATTGCAGTTGTACAAGGCAGTTGCAAAGACTCAGAAGCCATCCCCACCCCTAGCCCCAAGCTGGGTTCTTAGACACATCTGCAGGCCTAGCCTAGGCACCTCCATTTTGAAGTGAGGGGAGGTGTTTTAGATGAGACCACCTTTTTTTCTTTTATAGAAATATAAAGGTATATATATATATATATATACACACATACATATATATATGTGTGTAGAGAGAGAGAGAGAGAGAGAGAAAGTCTCGCTCTGTCACTCAGGCTGGAGTGCAATGGCACTATCTCAGCTCACTGCAACCTCTGCCTTCTGGGTTCAAGTGATTCTCCTGCCTCAGCTTCCCGAGTACCTGGGATTACACGTGCCCACCACCACGCCCGGCTAATTTTTGTATTTTCAGTAGAGATCAGGTGTCACTATGTTGGCCAGGCTAGTCTTGAACTCCTGACCTCAGGCAATCCACCAGCCTCAGCCTCCCAGAGTGCTGGGATTACAGGTGTGAGCCACCACCCCAGACTTCTTTTTTTAATTTTTAATTTTTTAAGATGGAATCCTCTTGCCCAGGCTGGAATGCAGCGCTGTGATCTCAGCTCACTGCAACTCTGCCTCCCAGATTCAAATAATTCTCCTGCCTCAGCCTCCTGAGAAGCTGGGACGACAGGCACCCGCCACCACACGGTGGCTCACGCCTGTAATCCCAGCACTTTGGGAGGCTGAGGTGGGTGAATCACCGGGTCAAGAGCTTGAAGCCATCCTGGCCAACATGGTGAAAACCTGTCTCTACTAAAAATACAAAATTAGTTGGGCATGGTGGTGGGCGCCTGTAGCCCCAGCTACTCCAGAGAGGCTGAGGCAGGAGAATCACTTAAACCCGGGAGGCAGAGGGTGCAGTGAGCCAGGATCATGCCACTACACTACAGCCTGAGTGACAGAATGAGACTCCCTATGTATATATGTGTATATATGTATGCTGTATACACCTATATGTACTTGTATGTATGTGCACACATGTATGTGTGTACATGTGTGTATGTGTGTGCATGTGTGTACCTGCAGGTATGTGTATACAGGTATGTGTGTGCATGTACGTGTGTATACATGTATGTGTATACACGCACATGTGTGTATACACGTACATACGAATGTGGGTACACATGTATGTGTACGTGTGCACGAGTACACATGCATGTATGTATATACACGTATGTATATACAGGTATTCATGTGTATACATGTATGTGTATTCATGCATGCATGTACAAACATGCATGCATGTGTATATGTGTGCATATACGTATATGTGTATACATGTGTGTACATGTATGTGTATAGCGTGCACACACATACATGTATGTGCGTGTATGTGCATGCATGTATGTGTATCCATGTGTGTATACATGCATGTATATGTGTGTATGTGTGTTCGCATATATGCATGCACATGTATGCATATATGTGTGTATGTGTGTTCGCATGTATGTGCATGTTTATGAGTGTGTGCATGCATGCATGTGTGTATATGTATGTGCGTGGACATGCATGTATGTGTGCACATGCATGCACATTATGTGCGCACATGTGTGCACATGCATGTGTGCACTTGTGTGTATACATGTGTGTACATATGTATGTGTATGCATGCATGTGTGTGCATGTATACACATGCGTGTACATACCTATACGTGTGTGGGCATGTATATGTATGTGTATGCATGTGCAGGCATGTACATATACCCACATATGTATACATCTATTTATAGAGAGAAGCGGGGTTATACCTTGTTAGCCAGGCTGGTCTCGAACTCCTGACCTGATCCACCTGCCTCAGCCTCGCAAAATGCTGGGACTACAGGTATGAGCCATGGCACTCAGCTGAGACCACCTTCTCCGGGGTGCCTTGAAGGCATTTTCTCCACCAGGACTTTTTCGCTCCTAGCCCTTCCCCACTCCCTCCCCTGCCCCCCTGGCAGCTCGACTGGCTCTGACTCAGCTCTAGACATAGTTACATTATGCAATTATTTTGTTTTCTTTGTCTTTGAATCTAGCAGGCACTCAATGATTTTAGAATCGAATGAATGAGAACATGGTTTCATTTTCCAGATGACAAACTTAAGTCATTAACAGGATGATAGAATAAGGCTTTAAGAAATTTTGTGGACAGCTTGGCAAAGGAAAATGTCATTTGGGCAAACGTAAAATCCTCCACTTAGGCCTACTAAAACAGTAACAGTAGAGATGTGGAATGCAGCATACAGAAGTGTTAGGATTCCCTGATATTTAGGAGTATGTGTGAGGCAGGAAAACAGGGTCTGGAGGCAGGGAACATAAGGCCCATTCACACTTCAGTTATCACAGGAAATACCCTCTCCACAGTAAATGATTTTGCAACTTTATTTCATCCTCTTCATTTACATAGGGCATACCCCAGGTAACCAGTGGAACCCTCTAGAGGATATTTAGACTCCCAAAAATTCTGTAACAGGACCCTCAGGCCCCTATGCTCGGGCCCGCTCCCACACTGTGGAGTGTACTTTCGTTTTCAATAAATCCCTTCATGCTTTCCTTGCTTGTGCGTTTTGTCCAATTCTTTGCTCTAGATGGTGGGAACCCGGACACCCTCCACCGTAACATGTGGAACATAATCCCATTGGATCTGGCTGAGCAGGCCATCCCAGAAGTTTCATGTTCAGTTTAGGTGTTCTTTGAAATGTATCTAAATATTTAATTAAATATGCACATAGAGAAAAGAAAAAACTCAAGAGGCCACATAATGAAAATGTTCCCTTCCACCTCTGTCCACTGTCTACATGCAAACATGCAAACATGCATGTATGTGTATATGTGTGTTTTTCCCTCCCCAGAGGCAATTACTATTTCTTCACCATTTTCTTTTCTTTTTTCTGAGACAGGATCTCGCTTTGTCACCCAAGCTGGAGTGTGGTGGCATAGTCTTGGCTCATTGCAACCTCTGCCTCCCAGGGTCAAGCAATTCTCATACCTCAGCCTCCCAAATAGCTGGGATTAGAGGTGGGAGCCACCACACCTGGCCCTGTTCACCATCCTTTGTTTTTTTGTTTGTTTGTTTTTGAGACAGAGTTTTACTCTGCTGTTTATGCTGGAGTGCAATGGCATGGTCTGGGCTCACTGCAACCTCCAGCTTCTGGGTTCAAGCAATTCCCCTGCTTCAGTCTCCCAAGTAGCTGGGATTACAGGCGCCCGCCACCATCCCTAGCTAATTTTTGTATTTTTAGTAGAGACAGGGTTTCACCATGTTGACGAGGTGGGTCTCGAACTCCTGACCTCAGGTGATCCACTCACCTTGGCCTCCCAAAGTGCTGGGATTACAGGCGTGAGCCACCGTGCTTGGCCTTCACCATTTTTTTAGAAGGGCCATTGACCATAGGGAATATGTGCAAGGAAACAAATGAGTGAATTAGGATGCTTATGGTGGAGAAGGCAAGAAACAGCAGCAGAAAGCAAGATGATGTGAAGACTTCTCAGGAAGAAGGGCCCGAACAAAGCTGCATTTGCTACAACTCTCACGGAACAGAACCTTCCAGGCCGCACACTGACATGGGCCTCTTCTGAGGCTTCAACCTAATTTTGTGTTCATAATTGTTATTCTTCTTCCCGGAAAAGGGCTTCCCGAGTTCAACAAGGTTAGCCCACTAACCAGTTCTGGGTCCACCCTAGAGCCAGAATGAGTCTGCATGACTCCATAACTCCTTAGGAGAAAACAAAGACTCATAATTGAAACTTACAGCAAGGCAGAACATTGCTCAAGATCTGGAAATTCTCCCAGTCAGCTCTAATAAAAATTGGGATGGGCTGCAGAAAACCCGTGAGCATGTCACTGGAAGTCTTCAAGTAGGAGCAGAATGATCGCCCGCAGGATGTTGTAAGAGGAGCTGATGATCTCTTCCAACTCCAGGAATCTGAATCTCTAAGATAAGCTGTAAAGCATCTAGAAATCATTTTTAGCAGTGCATTATAGCAGGCACCCCAATGTATCAGTTTGTTAGCATTGTTTAAATTGCTATAGTACTATAAAGTAACACAAATACATATTCAAAATTATTCAATATTTCAGAATGAACTTTTGTCAAACATTCACCATTAGGAGGTTACTGAATTGTATTGACAATACACTCCTAATCGTCTACTCCTCTAGCCATGCTCTTCCATACTGGATTCCTTGCTCAAAAATACTGGATTTCCCTTGCCTGGGAAACATGATGAAATCCCCTCTCTACTAAAAATACAAAAAAAAAAAAAAAAAAAAAAAAAAAAGCTGGACATGGTGGCACGCACCTGTAGTTCCGGCTACTTGGGAGTCTGAGGTGTAAGAATCACCTGAACCTAGGAGGTGGAGGCTTCAGTGAGCTGTGATCATGCCACTGCACTCCAGCCTAGCTGACAGAGTGAGACTGAGACTGTCGAAGGAAAGGAAAAAGGAAAGGAAAAGAAAGGGAAGAAAAGAAAAAAGAAAGGAAGGAAGGAAGAAAGGAAGGAAAATGGAAAGAAAGAACCCAGAAGCCTCATCCCAACAGCTGTGTCATCATCGTTGCTGCCATGACAATTAAGCACAGCAGCCACTTGGTCCTTCAATGCACATCAGACACATCATCACAGCGAACCGTTGGTGACAGTTTGACTAATAGTGATGGCCTCATGTGCTATAGATGACTACTATTCTGTTTCCTACCAGAAAGGAGGTCAGCACTATCATCAAGGTCAAAGACACCTCCATACCAATCCCGTAATCTAATCTATGAGAGTCTGTTTTCTTGGACCTCATACCCAGTGTGACATCAGTCATGGTCCACTCAAGAAAACAGAAACAACCTTAGCATTTCAACAGAGAGGATTTAATATAAGAAATTTATGAATCAGGTGGGGCACGGTGACTCACCCCTGTGTAATCCCAGCATTTTGGGAGGCTGAGGCGAGTGGATCGCCTGAGGTCAGAGTTCAAGACCAGCCTGGCCAACATGATGAAACCCCATCTCTACTAAAAATACAAAAATTAGCTGAGCGTGGTGACATGCACCTGTAGTCCCAGCTACTTGGAAGGCTGAGACAGGAGAATCGCTTGAACTCAGGAGGCGGAGGTTGCAGTAAGCCAAGATCACGCCATTGCACTCCAGGCGACACAGTGAGGCTCCGTCTCAAAAGAAAAAAAAATTAGCCAGGCATGGTGCTGGGCGCCAGTAATCCCAGCTACTCAGGAGGCTGAGGCAGGAGAATTGCTTGAACCTGGGAGATGGAGGTTGCAGTGAGCCAAGATTGTGCCACTGCACTCCAGCCTAGGAGACAGAGTGAGACTGTCCAAAAAAAAAGAAAAGAAAAGAAAAAGAAATTGGTGGCTAGGTGCAGTGGCTCATGCCTGTAATCCTAGAACTTTGGGAGGCTGAGGTGGGCAAATCATGAGGTCAGGAGTTCGAGACCAGCCTGACCATTATAATGAAACTCTGTCTCTACTAAAAATACAAAAAAATTTAGCTGGACGTAGTGGCAGGTGTCTGTAATCCCAGCTACTAGGGAGGCTAAGGCAGGAGAATCGCTTCAACCCAGGAGGCAGAGGTTGTGGTAAGCCAAGATCTCACCATCGCATTCCAGCCCGGGCGACAGAGTGAGACTCTGTCTGCACCAAAACAAAGGAAAAAAAAAAAAGAAATTGGTGACGCAAGTAAAAAGACAAAAGCAGAAAACGGAGGCAGCACAGGCCTTAAAGGCAGGAGGCAGTGTGGGGGCCAAAGCAGCTCCACCAAAGACGCTGATCCTCCGTGCTGGCTTCTGGTTAACCCCTGTTCCCGGAAGCCTCAAAGATTTCCAGTTTATGTGTTGTTCCCTGTGTAAGAGCAGGTACTTTACCATAAATCCTGCCCTTAGGTCAAACGACCTTGATGTTATCATATTTCAATTGTCCCACACATCTCTTCTGAAGCACGCACACCTTTTCCCAATGGTGTATAAACCCTGGGTCTGGGGATGATGGCGCAGGGTCTGCCTTCTCAACTCGCAGTCCCCAGAGACACAAACCTGGCTTCTGTTTGTAAGTCCCTCTTAAATGTTTCTTTTCTAAGAAATTGGATTTGTCAGCCTCCTTCTTGAGTCTCTCAGCTTCCTTGGACTTTGGAGGCAAGTTTGCAGAGACCTGCTTACCACACAGTTAGCTACCAACCTAAGGGTTGGGGAAACAGGCAGAGAGGTTGGGGTTGTCAGAACCTGGAAGCTGGGAGGAGGAGGGCCACAGAGCTGAGAGGTGGACCTCTGTGCAGGGCACTGCTGCGGCTGCCATAGCAGGCTCAAAGGGGGACCTTAAGAAAAGGGTGCTGCCTGGCTGGTGCCTTAGCTTCTACAGGGCACAGGAGTCTGCCTTAGAGTGTGTGGAGAGCTGGAGGGAGGCTGACAAGGACAGCAGGTGAGCAGGTCCCTTCTCCCTCTTCCAGCCCCTTCCCCCACCTTCTCCTTCCCTCACTCCTCCTGCTAAATTTTAACCGGAGCCAGCTGCCAAAGGGAGACAAACATGTCTGCAGAGTCTCAGCCTCAGCATCAGATTGCAGAGCAGGGGAGGGTGGTTTTGAGCTGAGAGACAAACCCTTAATAAACAGTATACCACCCCTGCCCACACACACAGGAGAAAGTCTGGACTCCTTAGGGTGGCTGACGCAGCCCCTCCTGACCTGGCCTGCTCCCCAGCCCTGGGCCTCCCTCCCTGAAGGAAGCCTCTTCCCTGTCTCTCTAAATTGGGCAATGTTCACCTCCCTTAGGTTCTGCGGCACCTGCTCAGGTAACTATGAAAGCACTGGAAACGCTTCTCATTTATTGACCAACACATCTGTTTCCCCTACTAAAATTCCCAAATCCTGGCCAGGCACAGTGGCTCATGCCTAAATCCCAGCACTTTGGGAGGCCAAGACAAGAGGATCTCTTGGGCCCAGGAGTTCAAGACCAGCCCTGCCAACATAGCAAGACCCTGTCTGCACAAAAATTAAAAAATAAAAAAGAACCGGGTATGATGGCTCATGCCTGTAATCCCAGCACTTGGGGAGGCTGAGGCAGGCAGATGATAAGGTTAGGAGTTCAAGACCAGCCTGGCCAATACAATGAAACCCCATCTGTACTAAAAATACAAAAATTAGCCGGGTGTGGTGGTGTGCACCTGTAGCCCCAGCTATTCAAGAGGATGAGGCAGAAGAATCGCTTGAACCCGGGAGGCGGAGGTTGCAGTGAGCCGAGATCACACCACTGCACACCAGCCTGGGCGGAAGAGTGAGATTCTGTCTCAAAAAAGAAAAAAAAATTAAAGCAATAAACTTAGCTGGGTGTGATAGCATGCGCCTGTGGTCTCAGCTACTTGAGAGGCTGAGGTAGAAGGATCGCTTGAGCCCAGAAATTTGTGGCTACATGCCACTGCACTCCAGCCTGGGCCCTAGAACAAAATGCTGTGGCCAAAAAAAAAAAAGCAGTGTTCATTCAACCCAGGGAGTAGATTCCACACCTCAGCCCTTCTAGTCTGGGCTACCAGGCATAAAATAGAGACTGGACCTAGGTCTTGGATGTCATAATTGGAAAAGAAGTGACCTGCTTCTTTGCCTTAGATTTTTTTTTTTTTTTTAAATAAGCTTTCACTCTGTCATCCAGGCTAGAGCTGGAGTTCAACGGAATGACTTTGGCTCACTGCAGCCTCAACCTCCCCAGCTCAGAGATCCTTCCGCTTCAGCCTTCTGAGTAGCTGGGACTACAGGTGCACACCACCATGCCCAGCTAATTATTTAATTTTTGTAGTAATGGGGGTCTAGCTACGTTGCCTATGCTGGTCTCAAACTCCTGGGCTCAAGTGATCCTCTCACCTCGGCTTCTAAAGTGCTAGGATTACAGGAATGAGCCACCCTGTTGGCAGGGCCTTTTTTTCAGAATGATGCTTTTCTTTTTCTTTTTTAATTTTCTTTTTTTTTTTTGAGATGGAGTTTTCGCTCTTGTTGCCCAGGCTGGAGTGCAATGGCACGATCTCAGCTCACCGCAACCTCCGCCTCCTGGGTTCAAGCAATTCTCCTGCCTCAGCCTCCCGAGTAGCTGGGACTACAGGCACGTGCCACCATGCCCAGCTAATTTTTGTATTTTTAGTAGAGACGGGGTTTCACCATGTTGACCAGGATGGTCTCGATCTCTTGACCTAG
>PVKV010027833.1:0-25879 GCA_004027835.1 Alouatta palliata | reverse complement strand
CAATTCTCCTGCCTCAGCCTCCCGAGTAGCTGGGACTACAGGCACGTGCCACCATGCCCAGCTAATTTTTGTATTTTTAGTAGAGACGGGGTTTCACCATGTTGACCAGGATGGTCTCGATCTCTTGACCTCGTGATCCACCCGCCTCAGCCTCCCAAAGTGCTGGGATTACAGGCGTGAGCCACCGCGCCCGGCTCAGATTTTTTAACAATTACATTTGCACCACTTTTCCTTACATAGCCTTAGGATCTGTTGAGAAATCCACCTGTCATTATCACCGTCATCCCACCATTTTCCTTTTCCAACAAATTAATACTTTCCAATTTGTTTTAGATTGGGAGACTCCATCTAAAACCAAGTGGTCACTTCTTATGGAAGATATTTTTGGGAAGGAAACGCCCAGTGGTGTGACAATGGTGAGATTTCTTTATGATGATTCTGGATCTTCCTTCCACATCCAAGGAGACTGGTGCAGCCTAGCTTAGAAAAGCAGTTCAGACACCAGGGCAAGCAGCTTCCCTCAGAGGAAGCTGTGTTTCAGAGACACTGGGTATTACCAAGTTGGGGGAAACCTAAACCTAACCTCAGACTACTTCACCTAGAGTATCTCTGAGTAAAGATTTTTATAGCTATGTCTCAGATATTGAGTGTTGGGGCTCAGTGCAGTTTTGTTTTATTTTATATTTGTGTTTTACACTGACTTATCAATTCAGTTTTGGTGGTGTTTATTTAATTTTTTGGGAGACAGAATCTCGTTGCCCAGGCTGGAGTGCAGTGGCACCATCTTGGCTTACTGCAACCTCTGCCCCCCAGGCTCAAGCCATCCTCCCACTTCAGCTTCCTGGGCAGCTGGTACTGTTGGCATGTGCCACCACACTTGGCTAATTTTTCTATTTTTTGTAGAGATAGGATTTCACCATGTTGTCCAGGCTGGTCTCAAGCTCCTGGGCTCTGTCTGTTCACAGCGGTGTATGTGGGGATGATGCTTAGGGTTGCAGTGAATGGGAGAATTGCCTTAGTCAGCACGCATATCTTAACCAACAGGAAAGAGCCGGTCTTGGAGAGAAGCCCACTGAATACGCTCACTTGTTCGAAGTCTTCGGCATGGGCACTCATCTTACTCAGCCAATGGGAAGGCACGCTGGCAAGAGGCCCTATCACCGCCGTGACTTCGGGGTAGCGTTCAAGGGCAGGCCGCACCTCACTCAGCACTTGAGCATGTACGACGGGAGAAAAATGCACGAGTGTCATCAGTGCCAAAAAGCCTTCACTACGAGCGCATCCCTCACACGGCACCGGAGAATCCACACCGGGGAGAAGCCCTACGAGTGCAGTGACTGCGGGAAAGCCTTCAACGACCCTTCCGCCCTCAGGAGCCATGCAAGAACTCACCTCAAAGAGAAGCCCTTTGACTGCAGCCAGTGTGGAAACGCATTCCGGACCCTCTCGGCCCTGAAAATCCACATGAGGGTTCACACTGGCGAGAGGCCGTACAAGTGTGATCAGTGCGGGAAGGCATATGGCCGGAGCTGCCACCTCATCGCGCACAAGAGAACGCACACCGGAGAGAGGCCCTACGAGTGCCACGACTGTGGGAAAGCCTTCCAGCACCCCTCCCACCTCAAAGAGCACGTGAGGAACCACACTGGGGAGAAGCCCTACGAGTGCACGCAGTGCGGCAAAGCCTTCCGCTGGAAGTCGAACTTTAATTTGCACAAGAAGAACCACATGGTGGAAAAGACCTACGAATGTAAAGAATGTGGGAAGTCCTTTGGCGATCTTGTGTCCCGGAGGAAACACATGAGAATTCACATTGTCAAGAAACCCGTGGAATGCCGGCAGTGTGGGAAGACCTTCCGAAACCAGTCCATCCTTAAGACTCACATGAACTCTCACACCGGAGAGAAACCCTACGGGTGTGACCTCTGCGGGAAAGCCTTCAGCGCGAGCTCAAACCTCACAGCACACCGGAAGATACACACGCAGGAGAGGCGCTACGAGTGCGCCGCCTGCGGAAAAGTCTTCGGCGATTATTTATCCCGGCGGAGGCACATGAGCATCCACCTTGTAAAAAAGCGCGTCGAGTGCAGGCAGTGTGGCAAAGCCTTCCGAAACCAGTCCACGCTGAAGACGCACATGCGAAGCCACACGGGGGAGAAGCCGTACGAGTGCGATCACTGTGGGAAAGCCTTTAGCATCGGCTCCAACCTCAACGTGCACAGGAGGATTCACACGGGGGAGAAGCCCTACGAATGCCTCGTCTGCGGGAAAGCCTTCAGCGACCACTCATCCCTCAGGAGCCATGTGAAAACCCACCGGGGAGAGAAGCTCTTTGTGTCGTCCGTGTGGAAACGGCTCCAGTGAGTGTGCCTGCTTTAAAGACACGGGATTACTCTGATGGGAAACAGACCTCATGGGTGTAAGAGGAAGCCTCTGTGAGCTGGCACCTTACTGAGTGCCAAAGAATCCACGTAATTTGGGAGGAATCCAATTCCTGTAAAAATTGGGAAGATGAGGTGTCCTCATCCCATGGGAGATTTGTGAGAACTCACACTGGGGGTGAAAATGTACACCTGTAGTATGGAGAGGCCTTTGGGGTACATTGGGCTCTTAACAAACACTAAGGCGAGAAACCCCAGCTTGGCATTTAATGCAAAAATGGCTTCAGCACCATTTGTAGCCTTCTGGGCCCATGAGTAATAATAAGCACACTAGGGAAAATCTCCGTACACGTAGTGGCTGGGGAAACTCGACTCCTGGTCTCCCTTGATTCCTCATGACAGAAATCACACTGAAGAGAGAAATTAGTGAAGTAAGGAATGTGGGAAGGTCATGAATGGGTCCGCACACCACAGCCAGCTGTCTTCGTGTGGCTTGCAAGCTAACAACAGCTGCTCCATCTTTAAAGAGGCAGAATGTGTGTGATAGAGAACATTTGTGGCCAGTGAAGTCTGAAATACTTCCAGTCATCTGTCCCTTTCCAGAAAAACTTGGCCAACCCTTGGTGTACAGCATGGGTTCTCAGCTGGGCAGCGATTTTGCTATCCAGGCATCATCTGGCAATGTCTAGAGACATTGTTTGTAGTTAGAACTGGGGAAAGGTACTCCTGACTTGTAGTAAGAAGGCATCAGTGATGCTACTATGTCTCCTCCAGCACATAGGAGCCCCCCACAACAAAGAGTGCCCCCAAACGTCACTGTTGCTGAGGTTGAAAACCTCAATTACTGCCTGCAGCAACCCCTAAGGTTTTATGAATCTTGTGAGCACTTATGCCAGGAGAAATTTCTTTTATAAAACTTTAAAAATACAATCAGTGCTGATAATTCCTATGTGGAAATGGTTCTAGCCGTGGTCCCCTCACTTGTGCATGTGAATGTTCTCACTGGGAGAGAAGCCCTGGTGAGATTTTCCAGGGACTACGGGATTGCACTTACTCTCTAATCATGAAAACAGACCCCCCCCACCCCCGCTCATACATTTTTTATCTTTATTTTTAAGGTTACACCCTTCTAAATAAACTCTTAAGCCTCGTCAAGAAAGGTTTGTATATAGTATTTTTACTATAGCTTCATCCTTGATAACATCCTAATTTCCTTTTGGACAACCTCCTTGACCAGTGGCATATTTAGATCTGTGTGACATGAGGGTGTTTCTCAGTACCGATTTGTTCCTGGTACCTGATTCACAAGCATTGTGACCAGAGCATGATGTCTCTATCAAGTGGTGGTATGTTTGCAGCTTGCTATCTAGCCAAGAGTGACAGATACTTTTTTTTTTTTTTTGAGACTGAGTTTTGCTTATTTCCCAGGCTGGAGTACAATGACACGATCTTGACTCACTGCAACCTCCACCTCCTGGGTTCAAGCAATTCTTCTGCCTTAGCCTCCTGAGTAGCTTGGATTACAGGTGCCTGTCACCATGCCCAGCTGATTTTTTGCATTTTAGTAGAGACAGGGTTTCATCATGTTAGCCAGGCTGGTCTCAAACTCCTGACTTCAGGTGATCCACCTGCCTCAGCCTCCCAAAGTGCTAGGATTACAGGCAAGAGTGACAGATACTTCTAGTGGCTTCCCCATTATCCACTCTCATCTTCCAATACCAAGAGAATCCAGGTTCTGTCAGATTAGTAAGGTGTGCTGTTTTTAAAAATCTCTTACAGGTTTTCTTGCAGCTAGTACCATCCATGTCCCACAGCCCTGGCCATTGACAAATCAGCAGATGTCATTGCATGGGCTTCTGAGAAAGCTCTTGAACAGGGGTCGTTCCTAAACCTGAATTCTTCCCTGTATGTTTTGTTCTTTGCTTTACCCACTACTTTTCACCTTGCAAGGAGATCCAGTACTTGGTATTGGAAGATCCACCTTATGACCATGCAGATGAAAGTCAGGATCTAAAGAAGTGAGTACAGAAAGTCCACAGCAACCCTGGCCTCCCCTGTGGGTCCTGTGAGTGTCTGCACCAGCCCTGGACTTGTTACTTCCAGACTTCTTATCACATGAGAAGAAATAAAACTGATTTTGGTTTAAGCTGCTGTGGATATTTCATTGTTTTTCTTTTAAATTTATTTATTTCAAGATAGGGGTCTCCCTGTGTTGGCTAGATTCAAACTCCTGGGCTCAAACAATCTTCCTGTCTCAGTCTCCCAAGTAGCTGAGAATACAGGCATGAGCCACCACACATGGCTTGTTTTTCTATTTATTTATTGGTGGAAGGGGTTTCTACACCCAGCTGGATGCTGCCTGGAGCCCATGCACCTGGTCATTGGTGAGTTTTATAAGTAGTACTTAAACGTGTGGGTATAACATGTCTACTTTTAATTGTGAGATATAGGTTTTTTCATTTGGTTAAACCAACCTTTTACATTGTATTTCAACGCTTTGTTATACCTTGATGTTTTCTTGATTTACTGATAGAGATGTATTAGTTTTCACAAAAGCTCAAGGACAGGTCCCATCAGCATCTCTGTTTTGCATATGGGAAATCAGGCAGGAAAGTTGAGGTTTACCTATCTGAGGTCAGCCTGTTAGCTGGTAGCAGTGTTTGCCTTTGAACCCTGTTGTCTGGCTCTGGAGCTTATACCTCCTCGATGCCAGGCACAGGCACTGTTTTGTGGTCTTCAGGGTCTACAGCAGTGATTCTAGATTTTTGCCCTGGTGATGCTTACACTGTATTTGGGGTGGGGCACCTGATAAACTAGTAAAAACACTGTGTATCAGATGGTGATAAATGCAATGGAGACAACCATGGTGATGAGAGGGAGCGTGTGGGTTGAAGGAAGCTATAGGATGGGTAGGGAAAGCCTTGCATTTAAGCAGAGATGTCAGGGAACTGCATGCATGTGCCCTTAATCTGGGGAAAAGCACCCTTGGCAGCTCAAAGGCCACAGAGAAGAACTGTGCTTGGGGCAGCCATGCAGCAGCAGAGGGGCTGGGGTGGTGGCGTGAGGCAAGCTTGGGCATTGTAGAAGATGATGAAGTCAGAGCTGTATCAGAGACTGTTCACAGGGGCGTCTGGCTGGTTAACTAGATCTTGAACAGAAGAATGGCAGCTATCCAATTTCAGTTTTCAAAAGGATCACAGTGGCTTCTGGGTTGATAGGCTAAAGAGGGAGGAGATACGAACAGAAACCAGGTAGAAGGCCATTGCAGAATTCAAGTGAAATGTAATGGCGGCCAGATTAAGTAGGAGGAGGAGTGGTGTGAGAGGGTCACGTTGATGAATATAATCATAGTTTCATTTTCATGTCCAGACTCTGATCCTTTTATTGTTATCCCACTATTATGCTGTGAACTGCTAATGAATAGTTGGATTTTCTCATTTTTCCCAATTATGAACAGTGCTGCTGTAAGGTGTGCCTGCCCTCTGGAGCACTGGTAAGTTTTTCCATGAGCATGAGGTTGCTGGGTTGTAAGTTCTCTGCATGTTCGTCTTATCAGTGTAATGCCAAAGTCATTTCTACTGTGCAAAATATAACATAGAATAGAATACAGTGTAATAATACCGTGTGTGTGTTTTAAAACAGATTTTTATTTTATTTTATTTTTTTTTTGAGACGGAGTTTCGCTCTTGTTGCCCAGGCTGGAGTGCAATGGCGCGATCTCGGCTCACTGCAACCTCCGCCTCCTGGGTAAAACAGATTTTTATTGAAATGTAACATACATGTAGAAATATGCTTAATTCATAAGTGTACAAACGAGTTATCACATGAACACTTCCATGTAACCACCAAGTCAAGAAAGAATATTACCAGTATTCCAGATACCTCCTCGTTTTTCCCTCCAAATTACGCACCGTACTGTACAGGTAACTAGTAGTATTCCAACTTCTCATTGCAGTAAGTTGTAAAATCATTTGTTATTAAATGGGGAAGTTGAAGCCAGGCGGGGTGGCTCACGCCTGTAATCCCAGTACTCTGAAAGGCTGAGGTGGAAACCCCTTCTTTACTAAAAATACAAAAATTAGCCGTGCCTGGGGGCGGGTGCCTGTAATCCCAGCTACTCGGGAGCCTGAGGCAGGAGAATCGCTTGGACACGGGAGGGGAGATTGCAGTGAGCCGAGACTGCACCTTGCACTCCGGCCTGCGTAACAAGAGCGAAACTCCATCTCAATAAATAAATAAATAATAAATAAATAAAGAGGGAAGTGGAGACAGTGTTAATTCAAAATCCTGGAGAAACTGTGAAAAGATCTTTGCCCATTGGAAGTTTCCTGTAGTGTTGAAGGCCCATTTAGAGAGGTGACCTCAAATTTTTAGTGATTCCCATATCACCACGTGGGGGCAGAATTATGTAGGCAAGAGAGACAGATGTTAGAATTTTCTAGGGCAAGTGGATTTGAGGTTTTGGAAAATACATGATTGAAGGGATGGACCATGGCATGTCAGTCACCTAAAGAAATGAGGTTATCAATAACAACATAGTTGAAGAATAGATGGCTTGGGAGTCTCTATGAATGAAAAGAAGACATGCAGTAGAGCCGAAAGGGCTAAGAAGTTGGGGCCGGGTGCAGTGGCTCACGCCTGCAATCCCAGCACTTTTGGAGGTGGGCAAATCACTTGAGGTCAGGAGTTCGAGACCAGCCTGGCTGACATGGTGAAACCCCGTCTCTACTAAAAATACAAAAATTAGCTGGGTGTGGTGGTGCACACCTGTAATCCCAACTACTAAGGGAGGCTGAGGCAGGAGAATCACTTGAACCCGGGAGGTAGAAGTTGCAGTGAGCCGAGATTGCACCACTGCACTGCAGCCTGGGTGACAGCAAAACTCTGTCTCAAAGATAAAATAAATAAAAGTATCCTGAATCATGGCAAAGCTGGGACTTTAAAGGATGGGAGTCCGGTGCCAACGATTTCAATGCATTAGGTCTATGTATTGGTTCGAATTCAGATGAGAAGCCAGAGATGTGTCAGGGAGTTTTGATAAATGGTGAGCAATGCAGTTTGATAATGCGGATATACATTAGAGATAGAGAAGGTAAAAAACATTTGCCATATTGCTTTGAGGTTGTACACGCCATGCAAAATCAAGACCCAAGATCAAAAACACCTTGAGTTCAGAAAGAAGATACTGGATGTGTCATGATAGAATTGCCTTCAGTGCAACAGAGAAACAGAAAACTTGTGAACTCTCTTGCTAATATGTCTTGATTTTAGGCTGGGCATGGTGGCTAAATGGTGGCTATTCCAGCTACTTAAGAATCTGAGATGGAAGGATCTAGAATTTGAGACCAGCCTGAGCAACATAGTGAGCCCCCATTTTTGCACATACACAAAAATAGCGGAATGTGGTGGTGCATGTCTGCAGTCCCAGTTACTTGGGCAGCTGAGGCAGGAAGATTTCTTGAGTCCTGGAATTCAAGGCTGCAGTGAGCTATGATTATTACACCACTGCACTCTTGCCTGGGCGACACAGCAAGACCCCGCCTCTAAAACAAAACAGAACAAAACAAAACAAAAAACTTAACGGGAAAGCAGAGAACATTTGCTCTGATTTTCCTCACATAGCTTCAGCTTTCCCTATCTTTTGCTTTTTACCTATCATTTCCTACTTACCAAGGATCTTAAAGTTTTTTTTTTTTTTTTTTTTGATGGAGTTTCACTCTGTTACCCAGGCTGGAGTGCACAATCTCTGTTTAACTTCTGCCTCCACCTCATTTCTTCATCAGCTTTCTTAAAGCTGATGAAAAAATGAGAAACTATATATTCACTAGGAAAATGTTAAATACATTTTAATCCTGGTAAAGTGCTTTTAGAGTTATCAGGATTTATATGGGTGGGAATCCCAACTGATACAATGAATATGAATACAATGATACTATTGATACTATATATACAATGAATGGCAAGAAGAACCAAAGGCAAGAATTGATACAATGAATATGATTCATTCTGTGGTCATTACTCATATTTAATTTTATTTATTTATTTATTTTTGAAACAGAATCTTGCTCTGTCGCCCAGGCTAGAGTGCAGTGGTGCGATCTCAGCTCACTGCAGCCTCTGTGCCTCCTGGGTTCACATGATTCTCGTGCCTCAGCCTCCCCAGTAGCTAGGATTATAGGAGCGCACCACCACACCCAGCTAATTTTTGTATTTTTAGTAGAGACAGGTGGGTTTCACCATGTTGGCCAGGCTGGTCTTGAACTCTTGGGCTCAAGTGATCTGCCTGCCTTGGCCTCCCAAAATGCTGGGATTACAGGTGTGAGCCACCCTGCCCTGCCCACTACTCATATTTTAATCAACAAGGACAAATTTATGAAGGAAAACCCATTGAATGTAATAAAATTGTGGAAGCCTTGAATATGAAATGTAGCATTACTCAGAATAAGCAAATTCATACTGGAGAGAACTGTTATCAATACCTTGACTTTGGGAAAGCTCTCAGAGATGCAAATTCAATGGTTTTTAAAAGTATATTTACAGAGTTACATTACTCCTGTACCTGCTATATATAATAATTTGGCTTCTTCTATTTAATATTGTATTTGAGATGCATCCATATTGTTTCATTACCAGCTTATTCTTTTTTTTTTTCTTTGAGATATGGTCTCACTTTGTTGTCCAGGCTGGAGTGCAGTGGCACAATCTCAGCTCACTGTGATCTCCACATCCTGGGCTCCAGCGATGCTCCCATCTCAGCCTCCCAAGTAGCTAGGACCACAGGCACACACCATCATGCCAGTCTAATTTTTTGTAAAGACAAGGGTCTCACTATGTTGCCCAGGCTGGCCTCAAACTTGTGAACTCAAGGAATCTGCCTGCTTTGGCCTCCCAAACTGTTAGGATTACAGGTGTAAGCCACCCAGTCATCAGGAGTTTATTTTTATTGCTGCATATTTTTCTAGTGTATAAATATGTCCAGTTTGTTCAATCAACTGTTGAGGGCATTTGTTGATGAATGTATTCCACAAATTGTGCTGCTGTGAACATTTGCTTTTGTTTTTTATTTATTTTTTAAAAATAGAAACAGGGTTGACTGGGCACGTTGGCTCACGCCTGTAATCCCAGCACTTTGGGAGGCCGAGGTGGGAGGATCACCTGAGGTTGGGAGTTTGAGTCCAGTCTGACCAACATGGAGAAACCTCGTCTCCACTAAAAATACAAAATTAGCCAGGTGGCATGGTGGCGCATGCCTGCAATCCCAGCTACTTGGGAGGTTGAGGCAAGGGAATCTCTTGAACCCGGGAGGCAGAGGTTGCAGTGAGCCAAGATTATGCCATTGCACTCCAGCCTGAGCAACAAGAGCAAAATTCTGTCTCAAAAAAAAGCAGAAACAGGGTCTAGCTATGTTGCCCAGGCCAGTCTTGAACTCCTGGTCTCAGGCCATCCTCCCACCTTGGTGTCCCAAAGTGCTGGGATTACAGGTGTGGGCCACTGCACCCAGCCCATGAATATTCTTGTACATGTTTTTTGTTTGTTTGTTGGTATACTTGTAAACTTTTTTTGGTGGGGATGTATATTTAGGATGGAGTTTTTAGGTCATAGGAATTACCTGTGGTCCCATTTATTCAATGCTACCAAACAGTTTTCCCAAGGCATTGTATCAGTTTACTCTCCTATTATCTTGCCAATATTTTATACTGCATATCTTTTTCATTTTGGCCATTATGATGAGTATGTAGTAGTACAATAATTTTGATTTTTAATTTTTTAAACTTTTTATTTTAAACTAATTTTAAAGAAAAATTACATAAATAGCACACAGACTTCCTATATACCCCTCAGGTTCCCAATGTTAATGCAGTCAGCTTGCCTACCTTTCCTTTATGGTGAGGACTTTTTTAAAAACAAACAAACAAACAAACAAACAAACAAAAACAGAGTCACTCTGTTGCCCAAGCTGGAGTGCAGTGGTGCGATCTCAGCTCACTGCAACCTCTACCTCCCGGGTTCAAGGAATTCTTATGCCTCAGCCTCCCAAGTAGCTTATATTACAGGTATGCACCACCATGCCCAGCTAATTTTTTTTTTTTTTTTTGTATTTTTACTAGAGACGGATTTGCCATGTTGGCCAGGCTGGTCTTGAACTCCTGACCTCAAGTGATCTGCTTGCCTTGGCCTCCCAAAGTGCTGTGATTACAGGCATGAGCCATCTTGCCCAGCCAGGTCTGGCTTTTTTGGTGATCTCTTTAAGAAGGTTGGTTTTTATGCCTATTTTTCAGGCAACCCCTGAAAACCTGTCCAAGTAATCAGCAAATTGTCTGGTTTCTTTGCTGTCTCTTATCTATAATTTCTCTAGCCTTATTCATGCAGGGATTTTAAGAGAAACATTTCTTAGCTTAACTTTCTGGACATGATCTCATGGTACACTCTCTGCATCCCCGAGTGTCTCTGTGGAGCCTTACACTACTTTGGTTTGCTAATCCTTCAAAGCAATCTCTGGGCCAAGCATGGTGGCTCACACCTGTAATCCCAGCACTTTGGGAGGCTGAGGCTGGTGGATCACTTGAGATCAGGAATTCGAGACCAGCCTGGCCAACATGGTGAAACCCCGTCTCTACTAAAAATACAAAAATCAGACAGGCGCGGTGGCGGGCACCTGTAATTCCAGCTATTCGGGAGGCTGAGGCAGGAGAATTGCTTGAACCTGGGAGGTGGAGGTTGCAGTGAGCCGAGGCAATTGCACTCTAGCCTGGGCACAGAGCAAGACTTGATCTGAAAAAATAAAAAAAGCAATCTCCGACTCAGAGAAAGGTGGGACTCTGTCTAAGGAGGATTTCACCAGCTCCCCTGAGGTCAGATCCTAGGGTCCAAGAATGAGATACTCTCAGGGTAAGAGGAAATGTGGTAGGAAGAGGATGACACATGGCTTGTCTCTTGGGATCAGGAAGTCAGCCATCCAGGAATTCCCCCTTCGTGTTCACATCTGATCTTTGCTCATTCATTAAAGATTTGAGCTGCCTTAGGGGAAGAAATGAGAGTACTGTACACATTTGGCTAATGAGCAGCTTTGAAAATTAAGCTCCTAGGGGCCACAGAGACTGCAAATAATTTGCCTGTGACCACGCCATTCAGCAGCCCCGCTCAGTCAGGAAACATCACACCTGAGTCTTGTTCCAGAGATGATCCCTCTTGCCCAAGAGTGCTTTGCCTTACTGGGTTCATCTGCCCTTGTTGGGGACAGATCTTCCATTTCTTCCTTCAATTTTCCAAGAAAAAAATGAAGAATTCCTCACTGATGTCTTCAAGGTAATCTGAAGTGCCCCCAATAAATGCTGTGAGAAATTGAACAAGTTTTTTTTTCTTTCTTCCGATGGTATTTGGAGGACAACCATAAGGTAAGAGACATTTCAGTGGAATTGTTGTAAGTGAGATTCCAAACTAATCTGTGACCCTTTTCTTGATATATTTACTTCCCTTGTTTTCATATAATTTGCAACCAGATTTCAGTATTTTTAGCTCTCATTCCATCTTCTAAATCCAAGGGACGTTTTCCCCACCTAAGTATGAATTAGTCCCTTCAAAAGGAATCTGGCCAAGCGCGGTGGCTCACGTCCATAATCCCAGTACTTTGGGAGGACAAGGCAGGTGAATTACCTGAGGTCAGGAGTTCAAGACCAGCCTGGCTAACATGGTGAAACCCCGTCTCTACTAAAATTACAAAAATTAGCCGGGCGTGGTGGCACAAACCTGTAATTCCAGCTACTGGGGAGGCTGAGGCAGAGATCTGCTTGAACCCAGGAGGTGGAGGTTGCGGTGAGCCGAGATCACACCACTGCACTCCAGCCTGGGTGACAGAGCAAGGCTCTGTCTCAAAAAAATAAATAAATAAAGTCATTGTAGGACCCCTGAGCGCTGTGCTAGGATACATGTATCCTAGCATCTATTCATTTTTCATCCCTGCAACACCCCCGTGCATTTTTATAGCAGTTCCCATTAGAGAAGTGAGAAACTTGAGTCTGCTCAGACAGGTTCAGGGACCTTCCGATGTCACAGATCCATGTCACCATTGGGGCATTCATGACGGAACTGACAACTCTCCGAGTCCAAGTTTTGTTTTCTTCCTTTCTTTGGTTTTTGAGATGGAGTTTCATTCTGTCACCCACGCTGGAGTGCAGTGGTAAAATCTCAGCTCACTGCAACCTCCACTTCCCAGGTTCCAGCAATTCTATTGCCTCAGCCTCCCAAGTGGCTGGGATTACAGGCACCTGCCACCACGGTCTGCTAATTTTTGTATTTTTTTTCAGTAGAGACAGAATTTCACTATGTTGGCCAGGCTGGTCTCAAACACCTGATCTTGTGATCCAGCCACTTTGGCCTCCTAAAGTGCTAGGATTAGAGGCATGAGTCACCACACCCGGCCCTGAGTCCAAATTTTATGCACCAATGGTTGAAGCTTTTATAATCACTTGTCTTTCTCCAGTGAAAGCCAACTCCTGGTTGGGGGCCTGGATTTGTTTTTGTTTGTGTGTTTATTTTAAGAGGCAGAGTCTTGCTCTGTTGCCCAGACTGGAGTGCAGCGGCCCTATCAAAGCTCACGCAGCCTCCAACTCCTGGGTTCAAGTGATCCTCCCACCTCAGCCTCTCAAGTAGCTGGGACTATAGACACGTACCACTGTGCCTGGCTATTTTTAAATTGAATTTAATTAAAAAAAATTTTAAGTAGAGGTGGGGGTCTTGCTATTTTGTTCAGGCTGGTCTCAAACTCCCGGCCTTGAGTGACCCTTCTGCCTCAGCCTCCCAAAGTGCTGGGACTATAGGTGTGAGCCACTGTGTCTGGCCAGGGCCTCAATTTGGAAGCGAAGGGCTGAGATGGGGTACCATTAAACTATTCACATGCTGTGATTCTGTAGTAGATTTGCCCCGACTCTTGAGTCATTATTACAGAATTTCCTTAACTTATGGGTTTATGAGAACAGCAGGCAGATGTTTTGACATTGCCTACATGCATCAATTCTTTACTTCCTGTTTTGGGGGTTCCGGGATTAATTCTCAAGAATCTGGATAAGCCAGAGGGAATAGGAAAGGCTTGGTGCTGATTCACATGGGACACCTCCAGATATCAGTGCTGAGGCTCAGGGTTTGCCTGCACCAGGTGCTGTACCAGAAATAATAGGAAGGGTGGGTGTGGTGACTCAAGCCTGTAATCCTGGCACTTTGGGAGGCTGAGACAGGAGGATTGCTTGAGCCCAGGAGGATGTGGCTACAGTGAACTATGATCATGCCCCTGCAGAGACCCTGCAAAGAAGAAAGAGAGAAAGAAAGAAAAGAAAGAAAGAGAAAGAAGGAAGGAAGGAAAGAGAGAAAGAGAAGGGAGGGAGGAAGAAAGAAAAATGAGGAAGGAGAAAGAGGAGGGACAGAGGGAGGAAAGAAGGGAGGGAGAGAAAGAGGAAGGAAGGGAAAGAAAAAGAAAAAAGGAAGGAAGAAAGAAAAAGAAAGGAGGAAAAAGAAGAAAGAGAAAGAGAAGGAAAGAAGGAAGGAAAAAGGGAGAAAGGGGATAGGAGGTAGGGAGAGAAAGAGGAAGGAAGGGAAAGAAAAAGAGAGAAAGAAGGAGAAAGAAAAAAGAAAGAAGGAGAAGGAAAGAAAGAGGCAGGAAAAAAGCTCTTAAATTTCTAACTGGTTTGGTTTTGATGATACAGACAAGATTAAAGAATTTACTCTTAAGTTTTGTTTTCTTAGCTCTCCCATCTTTTCCATCAGGCTCATCAATAACATGAAAGCAGAAAACTTCTCAGACACTCCAGAATTCCTTCTCTTGGGATTGACAGGTGATCCAGAGCTGCAGCCCATCCTCTTTGAGCTGTTCCTGTCCATGTACCTGGTCACGGTGCTGGGGAACCTGCTCATCATCCTGGCCGTCAGCTCTGACTCCTGCCTCCACACCCCCATGTACTTCTTCCTCTCCTTCCTGTCCTCGGTCGACATCGGTTTCACCTCCACCACGATGCCCAAGATGCTGGTGAATCTCCAGGCACAGACTCAATCCATCAGTTACACCGGCTGCCTCACCCAAATCTGCTTTGTCTTGGTTTTTTCTGGATTGGAAAACGGAATTCTGGTCATGATGGCTTATGATCGATTTGTGGCCATCTGTCACCCACTGAGGTACAATGTCATCATGAACCCCAAGCTCTGCAGGCTGCTGCTTCTGCTGTCCTTTATCATTAGCCTTCTGGATGCTCTTCTGCACACGGTGATGGCTCTACGGCTGACTTTCTGCACAGACCTGGAAATCCCCCACTTTTTCTGTGAACTGGCTCATATTCTCAAGCTCGCCTGTTCCGATATCCTCATCAATAACATCCTGGTGTATTTAGTGACCAGTCTGCTAGGGGTCATTCCTCTTTCTGGGATAATTTTCTCTTACACACGAATTGTCTCCTCTGTCATGAAAATTCCATCAGCCAGTGGAAAGTATAAAGCTTTCTCCATTTGTGGGTCACACTTGATCATCGTTTCCCTGTTCTATGGAACAGGGTTTGGGGTGTACCTTAGTTCTGCGGTGACTCACTCCTCCAGGAAGGGTGCAATAGCATCAGTGATGTATACTGTGGTCACCCCCATGCTGAACCCATTCATCTACAGCCTGAGAAACAAGGACATGTTGAAGGCTTTGAGGAAACTGATACTTAGGATACTGTCTTTCCATTGAGGTCTCAGCTGCTTTGGGCCAACACTACTGGAATATGTCAGGGAGAAAGAAGTAATAAGAAGTCTAGAAAGCCTGACCAATGTCTTTGTTTTTTGTTTGTTTTCATGTTTTTTTGTTTGTTTGTTTGTTTTGAGATGGAGTTTAGTTCTTGTTGCCCAGGCTGGAGTACAATGGCACAATCTCGGCTCACTGTAACCTCCGTTTCCTGGGTTCACATGATTCTCCTGCCTCAGCCTCCTGAGTAGCTGGGATTACAAGTGCCCAGCACCATACCCAGCTAATTTTTTTTTTTTTTTTTTTTTTTTTTTGAGATGGAGTTTCGCTGCTGTTGCCCAGGCTGGAGTGCAATGGTGTGATCTTGGCTCACCACAACCTCCACCTCCCGGGTTCAAGTGATTCTCCCGCCTCTGCCTCAAGAGTAGCTGGGATTACAGGTGCCTGCCACCATGCCTGGCTAATATTTTGTATTTTTAGTAGAGACGGGGTTTCTCCATGTTGGTCAGGCCGGTCTCAAACTCCCAACCTCAAGTGATCCACCCACTTTGGCCTCCCAATGTGCAGGGATTACAGGCATGAGCCACTGTGCCCACCTAATTTTTCTGTTTTTAGTAGAGATCGAGTTTCACCATGCTGGCCAGGCTGGTCTCAAACTCTTGGCCTTAGGTGATCTGCCCATCTTGGTCTCCCAAAGTGCTGGGATTGCAGGTGTGAGCCACTGTGCCCAGCCTGACCAATATCTTCGAATACCTGAGACCAGAGATCAGACGGTTCAGGGTGATCGTTTTGGAATCAGACCATCTGGACTTGAGTTCTTTTTGGATTGACTGATTGACTAATTGATTTTTGAGGCAGTCTCTCTGTCACCCAGGCTGGAGTGCAGTGGTGTGAGCACAGCTCACTGTAGCCTCGAACCCTGGGCTCAAGTGATCCTCTCGACTCAGCCTGCCGAGTAGCTGGGGCTACAGGTGCATGCCACCACACTTGGCTCTTTTTTTATTTTTGTATCAATGCATAAAAGATGGACATTGTTTCAGGATACAATGATAATGTAATACATTCATATAATGTGCAAGGATCAAATTGGTGTCTACTAAAAATACAAAAATTAGCCAGGTGAGGTGGCATGCACCTGTAATCCCAGCTACGTGAGAGGCTGAGGCAGGAGAATCACTTGAACCCAGGAGGCAGAGGTTGGAGTGAGCTGAGATCTCACCACTGCACTCCAGTCTGGTGAAAGAGCAAGACTCCGTCTCAAAAAAAAAAAAATCTCATTCCTCACATATCTCCCCAGAGGTTCAGAGTCACTAGTTCCTGGGTGACGATATATACGAAGGCCTCAGGTGATTCATCTCTGCAGGTGTTCTACAGGCATCAGTAGAAGAAGTTCTGCACTAGAGGACACCTTGGATGTCAGACAGGGAGCTGTATCCCAGATGTGCTGCTAAAAATAACCCCCGTCAACCTCCAAAAATGACCATGACAGAAGGCTCTCCAGTCAATCCTTTCCTTACCTTTGAGGCCTCTGCTATTTTTGTTTTTGTTGTTATTGCTTTTACTTACACATTTTCTGAAGCTTTTTTTTTTTTTTTTTTTTTTTAAGAGATGGGTTCTGTTTGTGTTGCCCAGGCTGGAGTGCAGTAGCACAATCATAGCTCACTGCAGCCTCGAGTTCCTGCACTTGAGCAATCCTCCTGCCTTAGACTTCTGAGTAACTGGAAATACAGGTTTGCACCACCACTTCTGGCTGAGACCTCGGCCGTTTTAACCCCGGACCTCCAGAGACGATTCAGACTAATGGCTCCCCTCTTTTTAGCTTCCGTAGAGAGTGATAGCTTTAATCTCGTCAACCTGACTTTCACTTGTCTTACCCTACACTCAGCGTCTTCTTCTCAAAGGAAATTAGTTCTGCACGGACTAACCTTCCTACAAAGGTGCATGTAAACGTTTTGCATAGGAATCCTAGACTGCAGCGAGTGCTTGAAGATATCAATGATACAATCCATTTAAATAAATCCTGATTCTCTATGTGGACTTCACTACAGAAGAGTAAGAAACACAGCAAAATGACTGAAACAGGTGAAAACTCAGATGCATTCTTACAAATAAATCAATATATGGCTCCAGTGGCACAATCGGTTATCGCGCGGTACTTATAAGACAAATAAATCAATATTGCTGTTTCTTCTTTTTTAAATTCCTAAACATGGTAATCAGGTTTTGTTTAATGACTTTCCCAAAATATATTTTTGCAAAGACTATATTTCTTATTGTATGTGATCACTGAAATCTGTGTTCCGTGGTGTTCAGTTAGTGCTTTGGCAAAGATTTTCTTGAATGTTAGAAGCTAATACAAACACAAATAGCACATCTCTCTGGATCTAGCTAAACACAGAAAAATTTTTACAGAAAGTTTTTATTCCTTTGGCAAGTTCATATTATATGAAATCCACTAATAGGCAAATGTCGTACAAACAAAAATAAAGGTGAGTATAAGTGGTTTTTTTAAATACATTAAATACACTTTGGGAGGTTGAGGCAGGCAGATCACCAGGTCAGGAGTTCAAGAGTAGCCTGACCAATATTGCGAAACCTTGTCTGTACTAGAAATACAAAAATTAGCCAGGCGTGGTGGTGTACACCTGTAATCCTAGCTACTCAGGAGGCTGAGGCAGGAAAATCCCTTGAACCCAGGAGGTGGAAGTTGCAGTGAGCCGTGATCATGCCACTGCACTCCAACCTGGGTGACAGAGCTAGACTCTGTCTCAAAAAAAAAAAGAAAAAGAAAATCTTTGGTGGAGGTGGTGGGGTTTGCTATGTTGCCCAGGCTGGCCTGAAACTCTTAGGCTCAAGTGATCCTTCCGCCTCCGCTTTTCTGAGTGGCGAGAGCCACTGTGCTCCAGCCTCTTTCCCTTTTCAAAAGCATGCATCTTCTCCCTCAGCCCTCAGTCCCCTCCTTCCTCCTCCATTGCCTGCTCTACCGTCCTCCCACCGTATTCACCTGTTTATTTTCCCCTCTCCTTCCCTGCAAGAGCTTGTTTGCACACCTGATGAAGAAAGATAATAAAGCAATTGTTCTCAGTTGTTGTGACTAGGGAAGTATTGAGTATCACACCTTGCACCTTCAGAGGTGCATCCGAGTGTCTCTGTGGAGCCTTACACTACTTTGGTTTGCTAGTCCTTCAACAGCAATCTCTGGGCCGGGCACGGTGGCTCACACCTGTAATCCCAGCACTTTGGGAGGCCAAGTGGGTCGAATCACGAGGTCAGGAGTTTGAGACCAGCCTGGCCAGTATGGTAAAACCCTGTCTCTACCAAAAATACAAAAATCAGCTGGGTATGGTCCCAGCTACTCAGGAGACTGTGGCAGAAGAATCACTTGAACCTGGGAGGCGGAGATTCCAGTTAGCTGAGATCATGCCACTGCACTCCAGCCTGGGTGACAGAGTGAGACTCTATCTCAAAAAAAAAAAAAAAAAAAAAAAGAAAGAGAGAGAGAAAAAAAGTGAATGATGTACACCTGGCCTCTATGGCCTCTAGGGTCAGGGCAGCAGCCATCCTGAATTCCTGAATTTCTTCCTTGTTCTTCAAGGATTCTGATATGAGTACTCTGGAATTACAGTGCCCATACAAATTCCTTGGCTAATGAGGAGCTTTGGCAATTAAGCCTCTAGGGAGGCAGAGGCTGCAACGTGCCTGTGACTGCCTCATTCAACAGTCATTCCTCAGAGAAGAAATAGCTCACTTGCGTCACTTCCCTCAAATGATCTCTCCTGCCCAAAAGCCCACTGCCTCACTCAGTCCCTCTGCCCTTCCTGAAGACAGACCTTCTGTATGATACATCCAGAGGAGTCAAGCATCACTCTTCCATGACGTCAGCCAGGTACACCTAGGTCCCTTAGTAAATGTCTGGAAATGTGAGGAGGCAGGATTGCTTGAGCCCAGGAGTTCCAAGATGCAGTGAGCTATGATTGCACCACTGCACCACAGCCTGGACAACAGAACAAGATCCTGTCTCTTATATCACGCCTGTAATCCCAGCACTTTGGGAGGCTAAGGTGGGTGGATCACCTGAGGTCAGGAGTTTGAGACCAGCCTGGTCTGAGGTTCTGCAGAGAAACCCCGTCTCCACAAAAATAGAAAAATTAGCTGGGCGTGGTGTTGCACACCTGTAATCCCAGCTACTCCGGAGGCTGAAGCAGGAGAATTGCTTGAACCTGGAAGGCGGAGGGTGCAGTGACCCCAGATTGCACCACTGCACTCCCACCTCCTGCATGACAGAGCAAGGCTCCATCTAAAAAAATGTTTGGAAATGAGGGCAGGTGTTTTGCTACAGTTTCATTTAGGGGAAGCTGTGAAGACAGTGAAAAGATCAGATGATTAGACTCCAGTCACCATGGGTCTCCTGCATAACTGTGTATCATTTTTACAAGTTTCCTCTTACTTTTGTACAATATTCAATTTATTCTCATCTGGTAATCCGAGGAACAGTCTCTGCCATAGCTAGGAGCATTTTCCTCTTGGGAAGAAAGCTGCCTCTTCTAAAACAAGATGACTGTTATCAAATTACCTGACATTTACTTGCAGTCTTGCATTGGTGGGGGACAGAAAATTTTCTAAACTTCAGCTCATCTTTTCTTTACTGATTCTTGATAAATCTTTATATTGTCCCTGGGCAAACAGGCCGTATGTTCAAGATGTCCTGCCTCCTTAGTCTATCTGCTTCTCTATAAAACTACCAAGTGGCTTCATAATCAAATAACATAGACAGTTTGGTTTTAAAGAAGCACCACCCTTAAAGCTTTTCCAGACTTAAAAATTACTAGTGCTCTGTTATATCAGATTCTCCTTCCTTCCTCCCACCCTCCTTTCCTTTCTTCCTTCCTCCCTCCCTCCCTCCCTCCCTCCCTTCCTTCCTTGCTTCTCTCTCTCTCTCTCTCTCTCTCTCTCTCTCTCTTTCTAATTTTGCTCTCTTGCCTAGGCTGGAATGCAGTGGTGCAATCTCGGCTCACTTCAACCTCCACCTCCCAGGTTCAAGCGATTCGGCTCACTTCAACATCCACCTCCCAGGTTCAAATGATTCTCCTGCTTCAACCTGAGCAGCTGGGATTACAGGCCTGTGCTACCACACCGGGCTAATTTTTATATTTTTAGTAGAGACAGGGTTTTGCCATCTGGGCCAGGCTGGTCTCAAACTCCTGGCCTCAGAGATCCTCCCACCTTGGCCTCTCATAGTGCTGGGATTACAGGTGTGAGCTACCATGCCCAGCCTCAGGTCACTTGTACAGTAACAAATAATACGCATACAAAAGGCATCTTTTTGGTAGTCCCCCTTATTTATCTTCTTTCTTTCCCAGGGTGGTGAAACTCCACCCTGCTGGCCAAGGAAACATACATTGATGACCTTGCCACCACCCATATCTGCTGCATACTCATCAACATCATGAAAATCAGAAACCAAACAGCTGTTACAGAATTTCTTCTCCTGGAGGTGACAGAGGGTTCAGAGCTGCAGACTGTCCTCTTCAGCCTGTTACTCTCCATGTACCTGCTCACCCTCCTAGGGAACCTGCTCCTTGTCCTGGCTGTCATCTCCGTCACTCCACACCCTCATGTACTTCCTGCTCTCCATCCTGTCCTTTATTGGCCTCTGCTTCAGCACCATCATTATCCCAAAGATGCTGGTGATCATCCAAACTCAGAATCACAGCAACACTTACACAGGCTGCCTCACCCAGGTTGGCTTTGTCCTGGTTTTTGCCTGTTTGGGAGATTTTCTCCTAGGGGTTATGGCCTGTGACTGCTGTGTGTCCATTTGTCACCTTCTGACTAGGTACTTTATTTATTGTTTTTTCATTACCGAATATTTTTAATAATCAGAACAGCAGAGTGTAATTTTTTTTTTTTTTTTAATGATGAGGCTGGGCCCAGTGGTTCAGACCTGTAATCCCAGCACTTTGGGAGGCTGAGGCAAGCAGATCACTTGTGGCCAGGCATTTGAGACCAGCCTGGCCAACATGGCAAAACCCCATCTCTACTAAAAATACAAAAATTAGCCAGGTGTGGTGGCAGGTGCCTGTAATCTCAGCCACTCGGGAGGCTGAGGCAGGAGAATCACTTGAACCCAGGAGGTGGAAGTTGTAGTGAGCCAAGATTGCACCACTGCACTCCAGCCTGGTGAGAGAATGAGGCTGTCTCAAAAATAAATAAATACATTTTAAAAATCAATAGATAAAAATAAAAACCCTTAACCGTTTCCAGAATTAACAATTATGGATGCTCTGCTGTATAAGCTTCAAGTTTTGTCAAAGCAATAAAATAAGATCAATACAAAAGGCAACACTGATTTATTTTTTTTCCTTAGAATCCATCCCTTTTCAAGATGGTGTTTGCTTCTGGTGAGGTTGCTCCTGCAGTCTAGAAAACACACATTCGATTGTCTAATCATCCCATTTTTTTGGTCATCAAAAACATGGGACCCAGAAACCAAGCAGCTCTTTCGGAATTCCTACTCATGAAAGTGACTGAGGACCCAGAACTGAAGTTAATCCCTTTCAGCCTGTTCCTGTCCATGTACGTGGTCCCCATCCTGGGGAACCTGCTCATCCTCCTGGCTGTCATCTCTGACTCCTACCTCCACACCCCCAGGTACTTCCTTCTCCTTAATCTCTCCTTTACTGACATCTGTTTAACCACAACCACCATCCCAAAGATCCTGGTGAACATCCAAGATCAGAATCAGAGCATCACTTACACAAGCTGCCTCACCGAGATCTGTCTTGTCCTGGTTTTTGCTGGCTTGGAAAGTTGCATTCTTGTAGTAATGGTCTATGACTGTTATGTGGCCATTTGTCACCCACTGAGGTACTCAGTCATCATGAACGTCCATCTCTGTGGCCTGCTGATTCTTCTCTCCATGTTCATGAGCACTGTGGATGCCCTGGTTCAGAGCCTGATGGTATTGCAGCTGTCCTTCTGCAAAAACACTGAAATCCCTTTGTTCTTCTGTGAAGTCGTTCAGGTCATCAAGCTCGCCTGTTCCGATACCCTCGTTAATAACATCCTGATATATTTTGCAAGTAGCATATTTGGTGCTATTCCTCCCTCTGCAATAATTTTCTCTTATTCTCAAATAGTCGTCTGTGTTCTGAGAATGCCATCAGCAAGAGGAAAGTATAAAGCCTTTTCCACCTGTGGCTCTCTTCTCTGCTTTTTTCCTTGTTTTACGGGACAGCTTTTGGGGTGTACGTTAGTTCTGATGTTGCTGACTCTTCCCGAATCACTGCTGTGGCTTTAGTGATGTACACTGTGGTCCCTCAAATGATGAACCCCTTCATCTACAGCCTGAAGAATAAGGGCATAAAGAAATCCTTGAGGAAACTCACTGGTAGGCTACTTTCTCTTTTGGGACCTTTGTCCACTGCTTTCAACTGGAACTTCTAAAATGAATCAACAAACAGGATTCTTTGGCAAGCCAGAGTGCCTGACTCTTGCATCATCAAGATTTTCTTAAAGTGGCTAGTCTACATCATGGATGTATTTTTCTTTGGAATTGAAATCTTGCCTCTTGTGTAGCTCTGTCATGTGTCAAAAATGAATTCCATTCTCAAAGCTCAGTTTCTTTGGATGAGGAATTTAAAAATTTAAGCTGGCCAGGTGTAGTGGCTCATGCTTGTAATCCCAGCACTTTGGAAAGCGAAGGTGGGCAGATCATGAGGTCAAGAGATCCAGACCATCCTGGCCAATATGGTGAAACCCAGTCTCTACTAAAAATACAAAAATTAGCTGGGCATGTTGGTGGGTGCCTGTAGTCTCAGCTACTTGGGAGACTGAGGCAGGAGAATCACTTGAACCAGAAGGCAGAGTTGCAGTGAAACAAGATCATGCCATTGCACTCAGAGAGAGATTCCATCTCAAAAAAAAAAAGAAAGTTAACCTGTGGCAGTGTGACAGTGATTTGGTTGGGTAATATTCTCAGAAGAAGGAAAAATAGGTCAGGGCAAGAATCTAAAGAAGACTGTGTTCACAACAGAGAATTGATTTTGCCTGATTCAATATTTAGGGCCATATGAAATGCACTCCAGAGTGAAACCTATTGTGCAGAATGGGAGCTGATTCTTCATACCACAATTCTGTAATTTTAGAGCCCAGTCACTACTAAACAATATCTGTGCAGGTCAACATTGACATCTACTACCCTCAGTTTTATCCTCAATAAAATTGCTATAATTAGATTGTTTCAGTGTGAGATATTCTATCTTGATCAGTGAAGAAGTCTGCTTCATTGAAAGAAATGTTGACCATAATATGCTCAAATAATAAAGAGAGCTACATTTCTTTGCAAATACGTGAGGTAGGGAATGTAGGGAATAATTCACTTACTTCTCCATCTCGTGGCTTCCTTTGTTTTTGTTTTTGGAGACAGCCTCGCTCTCTGTCCCAGGCTACAGTGCAGTGGCACAATCTCAGCTCACTGTAGCCTCCACCTTCTGGGTTCAAGCGATTCTTCTGCCTCAGCCTCCCAAGTTGTTAGGATTATAGGCGCTTGCCGCCATGCCCAGCTAATTTTTGTATTTTTAGTAGAGACAGCGTTTCACCATGTTGGCCAGTCTGGTCTCAAACTTTTGACCTCATGTGATCTGCCCACCTCGGCCTCCCAAAGTGCTAGGATTAGAGACGTGAGCCACCATGCCCAGCTGTGGCTTTCTTTTAGGGCTGGTTCCCCTCATAGACCCAGATGGCTGCAGCAAATACAGACATAATACCCAGACATGATGCCCAGAGATGGAAATCTGTTTTTTCCCAGATCTATTGATAAATGGGATTGCATAGAGTAATCCAGAAGCTGTCTCCTTTAATCTCATCACAGAGAGATCTTACTTTTTTTTCTTAATCTAATTCCTGGTGAGGGGAAAATGATTAGCATGAGAGCCTTAGACTGACCATATACAGTATAGTTCCTGTTGGGAAGTCCACTCTGGTATTCTTTGTTTTGTTTTTAAGATGGAGTCTCACCCTGTCACCTGGGCAGGAGTGCAGTGGCTCCATCTCGACTCACTGCAACCTCCACATCCCCATTTCTAAGACTCTCCTGCTTCAGCCTCCTGCATAGCTGAGATTATAGGCACCCGCCCCCACACCCAACTAATACTTCTATTTTTAGTAGAGACAATGTTTTGCCATGTTGCCCATGCTGGTCTCGAACTCTTGACCTCAGGTTATCCACCCACCTCCGCCTCCCAAAGTGCTGGGATTACAGGTGTCAGTGACTGCACTCCATCTCAAAAAAAAAAAAAGAAAAAAAATCTTATCTTACTCTTACTGTTACCCTGTTTTGTCTTGAGTCTAAAGCGAGTCTCATAGATGTGTTGGTTTCAATTTCTAGTATTATACTGACAAACACTGCCTTTGTTTGAACAGTTTAATCCTCTTATCTTTTAAAGTGATCACTGATTAGGAGAGACTTAATTCTGCCATTGCTGTGTTCCCTGTGTTTTATACTATTTAGTTTTCTGTTTCCTCAATTACTGCCTTGTTTTGTGTCTAGTTGATTTTTCTGTAGTGAACCCTATTTTCAGTCATTTGAAGACATTCCTCATTGTGGGATTACTGGATCACATAGTAGTTCCCTTTTTTTTTTTTTTTTTTTTTTTTGAGGAACCTCTATACTGTTGTCCATAATGGCTCTTCTTTGTGGTTATTTCTCTATAAGCGACTAGGAGAGACCAGAGACCAGATCTCCCTGCTTCCAGTCACTGACCTTTGTTATAGACTAACTGCCTCCTTTACTGTCCTGTACCTAACTCAGACCAGATGGTACACAGGACACCATGACTGTTCTGTCTTCAGTGTAAAATGTTAAATTCACCTTTTCTAAAAGAAAAAGACCACCTGGACTAATCAGTTGGAAGAATAATACCAAATATTGTATCTATTAAGCCTTAAAGATGTTGAAATTCTGCTAAACTGGGCTGGGTGCAATGACTCACACCTGTAATCCCAGTGCTTTAGGAGGCCGAGGCAGGTGGATCTCTTAAGGTCGGGAGTTTGAAGATCAGCCTGACCAACACAGCAAAACTCCATCTCTACTAAAAATACAAAAATTAGCTGGATATGGTGGTGCGTGTCTGTAATCCCAGCTACTCAGGAGGTTGAGGCACGAGAATCACTCGAACCTGGAAGGTGGAGGCTGCAGTGAGCTGAGATCACACCACTGCACTCCAGACTGGGCAACAGAGCATGACTGTCTCAAAAAAAAAAAAAAAAAAAAAAGAAAGAAAGAAAGCAAAAAGAAATTTTGTTAAACTTTCCCAAACTTTGCTACATAAACCATCCCAAACTTTTGCACTTTGAAAAACACTCACTTCCCTTCTTTGGAAGCTGTGCTTCCCTGGTGACTTCCTCTAAGACATTATGCTTGAATAAATTCTCTTTAGACTAGATTCTGGCTGGGCGTGGTGACTCTTGTAATCCCAGCACCTTGAGAGGCCAAGGTGGGAAAATCACTTGAGCCCAGGAGTTCGAAGCCAGCCTGGCTGACATAGAGAGACCCTATCACTAAGAAAAAATAAAAATAAGTATAAAAATCACTATGAAGCCGGGCGCGGTGGCTCACGCCTGTAATCCCAGCACTTTGGGAGGCCGAGGCGGGTGGATCACGAGGTCAAGAGATCGAGACCATCCTGGTCAACGTGGTGAAACCCCGTCTCTACTAAAAATACAAAAATTAGCTGGGCGTGGTGGCGTGCGCCTGTAGTCCCAGCTACTCAGGAGGCTGAGGCAGGAGAATTGC
>PVKV010027832.1:0-25837 GCA_004027835.1 Alouatta palliata | reverse complement strand
ACAGGGTGAGACTCCATCTGAAAACAAAACAAACAAACAAAAAACAACTTGGAAACCAATTAAAGCAATAGTGAAACTTCAGTGAGGTTGTTTAGAAAAACTATTATTTTTTAGGGAAACAAGAAAGGGATAAAGTCCAGTATTCTAAGGTCATTGGCCTCTAGAGATATGGATCAAGTACTCTTATATTTTGTTTATCCAGCAAGAAAGTGTGATAATCCAACTGGTCCTAAGGGTTATTAACTACAAGAATAGTTTAAGCATGGAATTTCAGAGTCATAAACCTATTAAGAATTTCACTGGCTTTGTTAGGCAAAATTAGAATAACAGAAGCTTCTATGGAGAAGGAAAAAAATCTCTGCATCATCATTTCAATATAAATGTAGAATTTGATAGATAAAATTTGTGATACTTTTGACTTTTGGAAAAAGTCAAATGAGTCAACAGTATTCATCTACTTGGAAAGGTGATATTATCTTTCATTTCCCCTATTGCTTTTAAGTATGATTTTTAAAATGAGCCCAACTGGTCAGCATCTGCCTTCATTCAATGAAAATTTACTCATTATAGAAATTACATATAGACTGCTATCCCTTTATTCATTTGAGGCAGAAAGAAGACCATCATGTAAGGGCATCATTATGAATCTTAACTAACAAAAGATTTAATTTTGTTCAGAAAATGTGAGCTCATCAGGTATATTTAAGTGATGCTCATTAACATCTAGTGCTTTGCCTATTAGAATAAAAGCCATTCTCCCTGTATTTGAATTAAATTATTTACTATGGATGATTTGAAAGGTTTATAATATTGTACTTACTGGAACTCATAGCACCAAAGTATTCATTTTCATGTCTGTAAAATGGAATGCAATTATTTATATATGATTATGCTCTTTCAAATATCTTCTCCCAGCCAAGACAATATTAAAGTCATCAGGTAGTCAACACTGATGGCATATGAGGAGCTCTAAAACTATGAACATGACTGAGTACCTTTTACGTCTATAAATCTGAAACTACTTAGGAGACTCTAAAATTTATGAATACTTTAGGTATTATAAATTTTTATCAAGTGTGGTCTTTAAAACTAAAGTTTTTATTCATGTTATATCAGATTTTTACACAGCTTATCTTGCCTAAAACCAACTTTCCATATGAACTTTTATTGCCAGATACCAGCTTATTTGATAATCATGTATCCTCAAAAGCCATCACTTTGAACTTATTTCAAGAATAAGTTGAATTGTTAGTAATCATTAACTGAATGACTCCTATGGGAGAGGAAAAAGAATAGATGCAGCAACTTAGGAAGATCTTTTTCTCTCTGAACTTTGATGGCTTTAACTTTTAGCATGTCTTTCCAAATCATTTCCCTCTGAGATAACATCATTGGAACAACTTCCTCTTCTAGGAAAGTAGAACCAAAGTAGAGTTGACATAATGGATATAAAATTGGCCTTTATTAAACAACAAAAAAAGTATAAATTTGCTTTATGCATGCTGGTGCATTTTGACTAGGTCCTAGACAGTTGTCTTGGCATAGTTTACTTCTTCTCTTAGAAGACACAATATTTCCTAAATTATGTTTGAACTTAATACCATTTGTTTATCTATTGTTCAAAAATGGAGAAAGATCCTTAAGGGTCTCATTTTTTTTTCAAGCAAAGCAGAGTCCTCTGCATTCTTTCCAAACAAAAGGAAATAAGCACACACCTTGAACCAAGAAATAAACACCTGCCTTGAACCAAGAAAAAAACACCTCCACATGTCTAAGGGTTCAGGGAGACCTGGAAATCCAAAAACGTTGAGTGCATGCCCCCATCTCATGTCTGTGAGTCCCACTCTGTTCAGAGATCTCCTTTAATACATAGTCCCAATACAGCCAATTTTCGCGTGTTGAGAATTTTATCTTCTCTGAAGCTCTGCTATTATTTACATTAGTTCTAGTTCTGATCTTTAGCTTTTCTTGCCTTTTGGATGCCAGACATGATAGTCTATTTATATGCTCCCACGTTTATTCTTTCCTAGTTTTCATAATATATTCATCCTTAAAATGATTATTAACAGGGTATGTGCAGTGGGTCTGCTCATTCTAATTTCTTAAAAAGAACTGTCGTAATAAGAATCCAGAAATCCCAGCACTTTGGGAGCCCGAGGTGGAGGATCACGAGGTCCAGAGATAGAGACCATCCTGGCCAACATGGTGAAACTCCGTTTCTATTAAAAATATGAAAATTAGCTGGTCATGGTGGCATGCTCCTGTAGTCTGAGTTACTCAGGAGGCTGAAGCAGGAGAATCGCTTGAACCCGGGAGGTGGAGGTTGCAGTGAACCGAGATCGTGTCACTACACTCCAGACCAGCGACAGACCAAGACTCTGCCTCAAAAAAAAAAAAAAAAAGATGATTAACCTACCTCAATCTTTCATTGCTCTTAAACAATGCACTCATTTTTCAGAGTAGGGGCCATCTAATTTCATAGTTTTTATAATTATAACTTCATTCTAATCTCTTAAAAAGCAAAGATAGTGAATCTTCCAGTGCATTTCCTTTAACTGCTATACCAGTTAACCACAAATAAAAGACTGAACAATTGCACTGTTACCTTGTGCAAGGGGCTGGCGCTCTATTTACCACTGATAATAGATCCTCCCCTGTCAGCTAGTCAGAAGGTGATGTAACTTCAGAATCCTCCTTAGATTCTGCACCCTATTCTTGGTATCAAATGTCATAAGTTGAGTTTCCTGGCAGACAGGATCTGAGATTTGCACACAAGTGTTATATTGAAGAGTGTTCTCTGGAATAAAACTTGTGAGGAAGTGAAAAAAGCAGAATTAAAAAGAGAAATAAATGAAACTGTTAAATAGTGTCAACTGAGAACTCAGCTGATCATACTGGGACCTTTGCAGCTGGTATTTCTCTCTCTCACACACACACTCTCTCTCTCTTGCACACACACATACACACAAATGCAAACATATTTATATTCTTAAATTTACTTTCTTGTATTTAAAAAAAAAAAACATAAAACTCAGAGTCATGTTGACCTGCTATTACGTGTCTTTGCCCAAGTTATTCAAAGGAGACTGTCACTGAGCCTACATTTTGTATTCGAAAATTGGAGAGATAGTATATCTCTCATGGAGTAATTGTCAGAAATTGGTGAGATAACGTAAAACATTTGCCTAGAGTGGGAACTTGTATATAATAATTGCTCTTAAAAATATTATGATTTTTTCACTCTTCTCATTTTTCTCGTCATGCCTAGAGATTATTTTCTGTCTACAGTTACTTCTATGCTAGTTTTGATAAAGAATATATATTTGATTTGACAGCTATCAAGTTATATTGCTTTTATTAGTAATATCAGCAGCAATTTGAATTAGGTTTCTGGAAAAACACTAGTAAATAGCTAATCCTGGAAAGTGCATAATTATAATACCACTTACATATCATCTGATGAAAAGACAGTGAGGTATGCACCTTAACTCTTAAATGAATACCAGGAAAGTAAACAACCATATAACAAATGTACTGAAAATTACAATGCAGAATGACTATTGCTTTATGCCCAGCAAACAGTCCTCAATTCTTATGATTTCTGGAGCATTTTTCCTATGACAAATCTACTTTGTGCAATTTGAGAGGGCTGCCTCACAGCCTCCTCTACCCCTTTAATCCCTCCACAACAGAACCAGGGACAGCCAGTCAGATACTTCTTTCCCAAGTGAAGTGATTGGTTGAGAGATGGTCCATAACAGGACAAATCAGGACTTTCTCTAAGATTTATGGTTCTGAAAGAGAAAATGTATCTCATTCTTGGGTCACGAAGCAATAGAAATATAGACTTGAGGCGATCAGTGACCTTCTTTTCTGCTATGCAGTATAAGTCTATGCAAAGAGGAAACCTATTCAGAGGAAAGCATCTATTGTGGGGATGGGAAAAGACTCTGAAAACAATATTTAACATTCAGCTATGACCTACCAGATTTATCTTTGGACTTTTCAATTTGCATGAGCTAAATTCTTCTCCCTTTAAAAAATTATTTTTTTACTTTTTAATTTGACAATAATTGTACATGTTCATGGGGTACATAGTGATGTTTCGATACATATAATGTATAATGATCAGATCAGGATAATTAGTGTATCTGTCATCTCAAACATTATTTTTTTGTTTTAGAGATGTTCAATAGCCTCCTTTAGTAAGTATCTAATACGTTAGTGTTAACTGTAGACGTCTGACAGTGTTACAGAACACTATAACTTACTCCTCCTGTCTCACTGTAAGAACTATTTTGTTATATTTCTGTTACTTTCAACCAAAAACATCATAATAAAAAATATACAAATTATTATTTAAATATTTTTGAAACATTGACTCTACTGGAGAATTTAATTTCTGATTATAAATTATCTGTGTTGTATCTTCATTGCCTAAAATTAAGCCTAGCATAGCATAGAGATTAAATAGGCATTAGTGGAATTACATAATTCATAAAGACAAAAATTGACCTCAAAATGTGTTACATAATTGTGTAATAGAGTTAATGGAAGAGAAAGATGAGTGTGTGTGTGTGTGTGTGTGTGTGTGTGTGTGTGTATACGTATCATTGGGAGCAAAAGTATAGTGAGGTATAACTATTGTCCCTCCTTTTTAAAGTCTGTAACTACTTTCTATTTCCTGAAGCGATTTAAATTTTTAATTTTAAAGAAATGAAAATGTTTAGGATATGATTACTTAGTTCCATTTCTGGCTCTACCAATGTTTTTGATAATAACATCTCATATCTCAGTTTCCATACTTTATCAAGAATAGTTATATTCTTGCTTGAACTATGCATTTAAAGTTAAAGTTAAATAATTTCTTTCTTGAATTATGCATTTAAGGTTAAATTTAAATAATTTCTGTGCTTTTACAACATAACTTTCAATTCTAAATTTTTAATTCAAAAATAATTTTTGGAAATTAAAAATTGTATAATACTCTGAGGAACAGTGCAGATGACCACAGGGAGTAAGTGAGAAGCATATTAGATAGCATCTCTAGAGGCATTAGCAAAATACTTGAAGAATGAAAGTAGCAGATACTCTTTAGAATACCTTCATACAAACAACAATTTATTTTCTATTGATAGGTACTGTGTTGCGTATCTGTAAAGTGAAGATTTATTCACTTGAAGATATTTTGTTAGGTAGTTAATACAATTACATATTAGATGTATAAATTATTTCAAAACAACCTAATGCTTTTAAGGGCTAAATAAATGTTTTGAGAGATATTCATGAGTTCTACTTGAAAAACTGTATTTAGCATACTCACTCCAAAACAACATATGCTTTTAAATAACTTGTTTATTAGGAAAAGCAACTGATGACTCTCCAGCTCATTCAGAACACTTTTAGGAAAATGGACAGTAATTTGATAAAGAGAGCCCTTGCCACACGCTGTACTGAGAATGGATTGAAAAGGGTTGAAAATTGGAATGGGATTTGCAGACTTGGCCACTGTGATTTCATGCACCATTCATAAGTTTTGCATCCATCCCATTTTTCTTTGGTCTTTTATTTTTCTTTCATATTTTGGTCCCTGAAAAGAACTTTTAGTTTCAAATAATAAAGAATGGTTGATATAACAGCAACTAAAAATTTTCAGATTCATCTTAGATTCTCTAATTTTTTTTTCTAATTAATTTTTTTAATTTGACCTTAAGCGCAAATAAATATGTTCTGAGAAGATTGTCTTCTCTTAAGCAGAAAACATGAGAGCTGTTTGAATGTATTCAGGCAGCCTACACTAAGGTGATTCTATCCAAATGTAATAATTGTTTAGTAATCACTTAGAATTTAGTTGTGAGTTGCTAATAGTTTGGGCTTATATTGTAGTATTAAAAACTAAGTAATGGTATGATATTTTGATAATATCTGAATTAGAACTTAATTCTTATGCATATATCAAATGTGCTAACAAAATTCATTTATAAGTCATAGTACATTGAGCTTTCATAGGTGAGACCACGAAAAGAGTTTCCATCAAATAAATAAAAAATTAATATGATTATTTCAGTAATTTAAGAAATGGATCCTGGTTATTTTTAACATTTCTGCCAAAAATTAAGAATTTGTTTGTTTCTGGCTTACTTCTACTAATAAATTTATGCTATAAACCCAGTTTAATAGACAGAAAAGCAGGGCCTGATCCCAAAGTGGATAATGTGTTCTATTTTCACCTATGATAATGTCCAATGTGTGATATCTATATTAGAAATCTACCAAAACAATATAGACTAATGCTATTTTACCCAAGAACTTTGTATTCCTTTATCCAAATAAAGCACTTGAATCAATATTTATGTCAATATGTGATTCCATATCTCACTCAGTAATTCTGTATTGCTTTTTAACTTTTCAGCTGAAATCATCTACCAAAATGCAGCAGTGATATAGTGCAGATATCCTGGGCTTATTTTTCCATAGAAGCAGTTGTTTTTTAGTTGCTGATTACATCAAAATCTCATTTTTAAATGCCAGTAGCACTAATTAATAACATAGTAAAACTTAATAAAAATTTAGCTGTATTACTCAGTAAGGATAACAGAATCCATTGTGCCTTTAGAAATAATATAGTTAGGTAAGCAAGCATGCATTTGATTCGAGAGTTGGGTGAATTAGTTTTAATATGGATTGTTGCAGTGTAACTCCTTTAGAAAATTTCTGATCATTGTCTTTAGATATGATTACTAAGAATCTCTAAATTATTTGGGTTTAGAAATTATCATATGTAATCATATCTAAAGACAATGATCAGTAAATATGATTACTGATCATTGTCTTTAGATATGATTACATATGATAATTTCTTAATCTGAATAATATAGAACAGTGTTTCTGTTTCTTCATAAATCTTGGGTTTGAAAGACATTAGCTATGAAACATTACAATAGATAGAATACAGCAGTTTAAAAATTATACCTTGATTACCTGTGTCAACCTAAGACAACCAAACGAGAGATTAGAAGGCTAGTCTGTGTGCAGTGGGTGAGAACAGAGTCATATATTTAGGGATATTTCAATATATGACTCAGAACTAGTTGAATTTACTTTTTCTGCTTAAAAGCTATTGTCACCTAAGTACTTGATAATAGTTTTTAAAGTTAGCTATCTTTTCCCTTTTCTGAACTAAAGAAAATAATCATATTGTATTTGCTTTTTTTTTAAAAAAAATGCAAAGCCATGCAGATAACTTCTCTCCTTTTCTTACTACTTAAAGTTACTATGTATATATACGTTTGGTTTATTTGAAATTGTTCAGCTTTTTCTTTAGCAAAAAAATGGTGGGGGAATACAGTTAACTTCAGGATATGCTCTCATCAATTTGACTGTGCTTAGGAGTGATCTGTATGCCCACTTAAGCTTCATTTAAAAAACTTCTATTCCCAGCCATAATAGGCTTTCGCAAGACAAAAACACCCAGTTCTGACTTTTCAGGGAAAAGGAGAGGAAGCACACATTTCTAATTTCCAATGGTAATTGAGATAGTCATTAATATACAAAGTACAGTAAAATCAAAGAGAACAAAACCCCAAAACATGATATTTGGAAAAAAGATTTATAGAGAATAAGAAATTTGAATTGATCTGAAGAGAGAGTAGAAATACGTCCTTTGACTACCAATGGGAATGTGCAGTTAAGATAATGTGCATGAGTACACTGTCCTGATTTACGAGAAACCATGGTTTTCTTGATTAGAATTTAGAAACATCCTAATCTTGGTAGCCTCTCAATTCTAAACCTTTTGAGTAAGCCTATTTGCTAAGATAATGTATGTCGTCTTTCATATTTACTAATTTTAATATCAGAGGAGAATTTTTTTCAGCTTACTAGAACAATTTTGAAGGTTTACCTGATTTGGAGTTTTAATCTATAGTGGAATCACCATAACTAGAACAACCCATATCTGAATCTCACTGGCTAATTGAATTTGGATTTCTGCTTTATTGCCCTTTCAAAGCAAATTCTGTACAGTTGGTAACACTGGCCTTCAGGCTATGAAAACTAGAAAATCCCATCATTGATTTGTTCAGTTTTGAGTATGCATATTTTAAATTTTAATAAAAATGTCACATTTCTACTATTTTAAAATTCTTCATTACTAGGGTCAGAGAGTTACTAATTTTATGCTTTCTAACATTTTAATGTTGAGCCATGTACAGTATCTCCCTTTCCTTCTTCTACAATTACCAACTGCAACAACAAAGACTACTTTCTCTCATTAGCCTTTTCCCCAAAGTGATTTAATGCAGCTTCTAGAAAAGTCATACATCCTCATGATGAAAATACATTGTGCAACTGAACCTATACCATTCTTCCATATTCTAAATAACACTAATTTCAGAAACTCGTGATAATAAGAATTATAGTCCTTTAGCAAGAAGAGCCTCCATAAACCGAATATTGCATTGTTCAAGTCACAAAAAAGTGGGAAGCAGTGCAACAGATTCAGGTCAGCATTCTTTGAAAAGTGCTTGCCACCAATGTTTTGCAGAAAAATTTTAGGAAGCTTGATGTTACACTAACAGTTTGACTTAAGGACTGTTTCTGCGCTATCATTTATTCTGCTTTTATCTGCTGCCATCAGGAAAATTCTTACCTGAGAGAAATTTAACAGGGCCAAGGATATAGGGTAACCTAGTGCCCAGTTCACTGTCTAGACCATAATAATACTGTAACAAAAAAATTTTTTTTCCCTTCTGAGCATCACCAAATGTTATGCTTATTTAATTGCTCAATGCAAGTGAAAGGGAAACGATAGTGAGTCAGTAGAAACAGCAACTACTGAATAAAGGTATCATAAGAACATCTTTTGTCCCTCTCGTTCTCTACCCTACTCTCTCCACAACACTAATACGAACAGGTATAATAATACCTAAGACCTATTAAGCCCTCATTAAGTGACAAAATATTTCTGGACACTCGACTGGGTACCCACCTCATACAATACTTGCAATAATGCTATCAAGTAAGTACTGTAATTATCCCAGGTTTACAGATAAGGAAATTGAGACATATGGTGCTAAAGGTCTCAGAACCATGTAGTGGCAGAGCTGATTCTAACCCAGTATAGACAGGCTCTTGATTACACGTCTATATGGCTAAAGATCTCAGAACCATGTAGTGGCAGAGCTATGATTCTAACCCAGTATAGACAGGCTCTCGATTACATGTCTATATGGCTAAAGGTCTCAGAACCATGTATTGGCAGAGCTATGATTCTAACCCAGTATAGACAGGCTCTTGATTACACGTCTATATTGCGAAAGGTCCCAGAACCGTGTAGTGGCAGAGCTATGATTCTTACCCAGTACAGACAGACTCTTGATTACATGTCTACATCACATCAAAAAGGAATATCCTGGCCCAAAGGAAGAGTGGAAGAAAAGCAAAGTAGTTGAAGAGTGGAGAAATTAGTAAACTGTGGTGTCTTGGGAATGAGAAAAGAGAAAACATAAGGACAACTTGGGTGGACAGGTGACCAAAATATACTGAATTTCACTGTAGATGTCCCAGGATCAAATAAGTTCCCCTTCTACCAAAGCCTTGAAATTATAAAACACTACCTTGTCCACTGTGACTTAGACGGTATTGTTGACAGATTATTTTTCTGATTCTCACTGTGCTTGAAATAGGAACATAGTTCAACTGCGAAAGAAAAAAAGCTGCTTATTGCCAATCTGAGTTTAAAGACTTAGTTTTACTTACTTTCTTCTCAAAGCAACATGAGGCACATTTAATAAATTGGCAAACTAAGTCGCAGGTGATCAGATGGCTTGCCTAAGCCCCCTTAGTCCAGTTTTGTGTCCTTTATTATGTTTATCAAACAGGACAATGTGAAAGGAATTTCCAAAATTAATATTTAAATGGCTGGTATTTTTTCATGTTTAAAAATGTTTTATTTAATATTTTCTGTAATGTTAAAAATTATTACACATATTTGTCATGCAGCATTTAGAAAATGTGGAAAAAGAAAAATAAAAATTATCTACAATTTTACCACCTAGACCTATTTTGAGCATCGTGTTGAATTTTTTTTATTTTTTATTATGTCTGTTATATTTTTGTGCATCTATGTGAATGTGAGTGATTTTATAACTTGTATATGACCTTTTGAAAACTTTTTTATTTTTTATTATCAATATATTCTGAGTATAATCCAAAGACTTTAAATAATCTTCAGATATATGCTTCACAGCATTACATTGTATAAAACACTATAATTTATTTAATAAATCTATTTTTATATGATTATTTTCCATTTGGACTATTAAAATAATTAAAACTATAATGAACTGCTTTTAATAAATTCTTGATTGTTCCTCCAAGGAAAAAAAAACTTAGAAGCTGAGTTATTAGATAAGGGGTTGAAGCATATGGAAGGTTCTTGATATAACTTGTCAAATTGACCTCCAAAAATCTGTACTAGTTTCCACTGCAGTGACTTAGAATGAATTAAAAAACATACAAACAAGAGCAGTCTTATTCGAGACTCATTGAAAATAGGTGTTAGGTTTTCTATTAAATTTTATTTTCTCGGCTCTCAAAAATCATAACACAGCTAGAAAACTTTAATTGGAACTGGTGCTATGTGGTTCAGCCAATAAGCAAAAATCTTGATTTATTATTTAGCTTTTAAGCCTGTTTGGACTATGTTATCCTTGGAGAGCAAAGATAACTTTTATATTGTTTTTGATCACTATGTTTAAACTATATTTTTACCTGGGTAGCTGAAATGGTCTGATTTAAAAAATAAATGAGTAGTCCTTCAGGGTTTCTATAAAAAATGCAGCAAAATAATGTGAATTTTCTTCATTTATACCAAATAAAACATATTTAATGGTTTTATTTATGGCCCATTTTACTTTTTTAAACATTTTGATAAATAGGATATGAACAGAAAGAACTGAGGTGTATGGTTATAGAACCTGAACATTTATTTTAGCATTTAGCTTTGCATTAGAAACCAAGTCTAATTTTCCAAACCCTCAACTAAGACTATTAACTCATGATGTTAGATAGTTCCAATCAGGCTTCTCTATCTTAGATGATTTCAAGTTGTTCTTTTTGTGAATTTTGGAAGCTTTATCAGAAACAGACCTAGACAAAACTGCTAATTATTTCTGACCCTGACAAGAGTGAGTTTATTTTCTTGAGCACAATTAGAGATGATGTGTGTGACTAAGGAAGAGGTGTGATTTCCCTGTAATAAGCTGACCTTTAATAGGAAAGTACAAAAACTTAAGTCATAAAATGAATGAAAACAACACATATAAACGTCTAGACATTCTTTCAAAACCACAGTCTATGTTTATTCTCAAAATTTCATGGAAGCCTCTTTCAAATTTCCACACGTAATTTGCAAATGTTTTATGTCCTAGTGGGCAGTATATTTATTTAGAAGTCAAGCTTTGGATCTATCTTTTTATACTTGGTTTGTATTGCCTTATATATTTGGCTTTTATTTTTCTGTGTTAAAATTATTCAAAGTTAGTTTTAACAATATGAATTTAAACACAACAAAACAATAAGTCAACAAGCCATATATATAATGTTCTTGATTTTTCATTAGTTTAGCTATTGTTTACCGTGATATAAACAGAATGAACACAATACCTCTAAAAGAAATCATCATCATTTCTTAATAATAAGTAAAATGAAGTTTAGATTGTTTAAAATTTGCCTCTAAACACACATGCAGTAAATAATAGACATCAGATTAACTCTTAACTACAAAAAGTATTATATAAAGGCATAAAAATTGCTTCATGGGCTGACAACACTAACAGATCTGTAGATTTTCCAGATGACAATATGTGAGAAAAACAAAAACAAAAACAAGAAGGATCGATCAGCTTAGTTCTTTTCTGGTAGAGCTATCCATTTTCAAAATTATTAGTAAGCATCCAGATTTAAAACACAGCTTCTTTGAGTAATAATAATATTCTTCCCCTGAGCAATATCTATAGTCATTAAGCCTTAGTTTCTTTATTATTATTATTATTTAAAATCTTATAGCTATAATAATGCCCTTAGCATGTTAGAAATATGTCAACTAACTAAAAATAAAAGGTAATTTACATATACATTAAAAGTATCATTACCCATGTCTTACCTTCATTCAATAAAAATGTGCCAAATAACTTTAAAATATTTAATGGAATCATGATCAAATATATTTATTTTTGAAATTCAAATTTGCTCAAATAAAAGTAATCAAAGGAAGGAAAATAAACTTACAAAGTTAAAATAAAAATTTGCAAGTCCTTTGTTATGCTTACAATGTGAATTTCAAATAATAATAGCACCCAAAAGTCCTGAAACACTGCCAATCATTCCATGGAGGAATTTTATGTGGAAATATTAATTTTATATTTTCTAGTATTTTATTATAAATATTTTCAAAGGTACAGAAAAGTTGAAAGAATTTTACAGTTAACTTCCAGACTAACCAACCAGATTCTATAGTCAATATTTTGACCTTACTTGTTCCATAATATTTCATTTCATCTGTCTCTCTGTTAATATATCAAGGCATCTTATTTTTCATACATTTCAAAGTTGTAGACATTAGTACACTTTCAAATACTTCACTGTACGTAATTATTATTAACTAGAGCTTAATGTTTGTTTATAATATTTTTCTTTTGAGGTAAAATTTATACACAAGAAAATGCATAAATCTCAAATGTATGACTCAATGAGTTATAACAAATGCATAAGCTTATGCAACTGAAGCCTCTGTCAAAATACTAAACAGTACCATCTCCCAGGAATTTTGTTCATATCCTTTCCCAGTACATCTCTAACCCTTCCCCTCACTACCCAGAGACAATAATTGTTCTGATTTTTTTCTGCCACAAATGAAATATAATACAACATGTAATTATTTGTGTGAGACCTCTTTGACTCGACATAATATGTTGGAGATTCATTCATGTTGTTGGATGAATCAGTACTTAATTCCTTCTTATTGCTAAGTAGTTTACATTTTATGAATATATCTATTTTCTTACCAATGAATATCTAGACTGTTTCTAATTTTGAGATATTATATAAATAAAGCTGCTATGAATATAAATCTTTTTATGAAATCACAAACTTTTCATTTCTCTTGGAATAACATGTGGGGTCATGGGGTAGTGTATGTTTAGTTTTATAAGAAACTACCAGAATGTTTTCCAAAGTGGTTGTATCATTTTACAACCTCAAAGTACCATATGAGACTTCTGATTGCTCATATCTTTGCAAACATACAGTGTTGTCTATCATTTTGATTTTAGCCATTCTGATGGGAGTTTATTGGTAGCTCAGTACCACACGTGCAAATAGCATGTTAAATTACATTTCTCTGAAGACAAACCATTTAGAGCGCTATTATACTTATGTATTGCTATTTGTATATCTTCCTTTGTGAAGTGACTCTTCAAACTTTTATGATTTTTGAAGAGTTGAGTTTTTTTATGATTGAGTTGTAAATATGCTAAATACCAATTCTTTGCCATATAAAATTTTGCAGATATTTCCTTCTTAATTTTTGGTTAGCCTATTTATTTTCTAAACAGTATCTTTTGGTAATCAGAAATTTTCTTTATATAATCTAATTAACCATTGTTCTTCAAATATGGTTATTGTTTTCTGCATCATGTGTAAAAAGTATTTGCCTACCTTTAAGTAGCAAATACATTTTCCTATTTTTTTTTCCAGCACTTTACTGCTTTAGCTTTTAGATTTAGGTCAAGAGTACACGCATGCACACACACAATATCCTTTTTAAGTAAAGAGAAGTATATCAAATATAGCAAAATATTTTAAAAGTAATAATTTATGACCAGTACAGTTTAGCCTGAGAATACATTGGTATAATTTCAATGTGATTCATCACATTAACCGACTAAGAGAAAATATTGTATGATCAATTCAATAATGCAAAAAAGGCATTTGACAAAATAAAACAATTCATAATAAATAAAACAACCTCTCATACTCTAGAAATACAAAGGTATTTTCTCAATCTGAAAAAAAACACCTATAAAAAACCTGCAGCTAAATAATATTTAAGGGTGATGCATCGAATGTTTTCTCCCTATGATTTCCAATTTTATCCCACATATTTAAAAGTGTCATGATGTGCTAAATGCTTCCCAAATTTCTCTTGTTCCTTCTCCAAATTACTTATAATCAAATCAAGAATATAAGCAAATAAAAGAAATAAAATGAAGCACATATTGTCTCCAAAATAAATGGTACATATAATCAGTACAGAAGGATTTTATGAAGATGATTGATCACTAATGGCATGGATTTTGTAGATGATATGTAGAATGGACACTGAGCTGGAAGAATTTCAGAAGTTTCTGAAGGATGGGAGAGAGACAGTAGGGATTGGGTAGAGCCTTACAAGGATTTGAGTGAAGCAGAAGAGAAATGGCGTCAGACTCTGGGGCTTTAGGGAATGACCAAAATAAATATAAGTTAAGAATAACATAAGATTAGTCCTGGTAAAGCCAAGTCAGACAGTTGTGGTCAAATTATAAATGTTGGACATAAGGGCTGACTTTTGGAGACTCCCATTTCACCGTTGATGATGAGGCCCTGGGAAGGGAAGGGAGTATGGTCTAGGTTCCTGACTTAAGGCCTCTTCCTAACCCATGATGATGAAGGGTGGGAGAAAAATACAAAAGGAGGAAAAAAAATATTTTAAAGTATATAGAAGTTTCAAACAACATAATTTACAAATGGATCTAATTGGAAAAACATTTATTACAAGCATATCTGGGTATAACAAAATTTAGCCATTCACAGGTTTCAAAGAGTAAGTCCCCTATAGACCTCATTTAGTGATTACAATGCATTTAATTTGCAAACACTATGCACTTAAAAATTAAGAACATCTGAAGAATTCCTTCATCAAAGAAGAAATCATGATGAAAATTAGAAATACATAAAAATGAACGTAATGAAAATACCACATATCAGCATTTGCCAGTGTGAACCAAATAGTGCAGAAGTAAAATTTTAGCTTTAAATGTATTGTTTGCAAATAAAGAGACATGGAATATTAATGTACTAAATACTTTTGAGCTCAGAAAAAGAAAAAATGAAAAATTTTGTTAAAGTGAAATAAAGTATTTAAAAAAATTGAAATATAAACCTCGAATAATGTAAATTGAGTCTAAAAAAGCCAAAAGTTATGCCTGTGGACCCAGCTACTTGAGAAGCTGAGGGCAGAGAACTACTTGAGCCTAGGAGGTAGAGGCTGCAGTGAACTGTGATGGTACCACTGCACTTCAGCCTGGGCAACAGAGCAAGAGGAAGAAAGGAAGGGAGGAAGGGAGGTAGGAGAAAGGGAGAAAAAGGGAGGAAGGGAGGAGGAAAGGAAGAGGAAAGGAAAAAGGAGAGGAGAGGAGGAAGGAAAGAAAAGGAGGGAGGAAGGAAAGGAAGGAGGGAGGGAGGGAGCCAAAAGTTGGTGTTCTAAAATGACCAAGAAACTTGATATATCTCTGGAAAGACTGCTCAAGAATATTAGAAAGTATAAATAAATTAAGTTAGAAAATAAAGGGGAGCATAAGTACACACATAAAAGATATTAAAAAGAAATTATTATGAAAAATGAATGCCAATAACATCAAATAATTTCAAGGCTGATATAATTTACTAAAACCAACTTAGGAAAGAAAAGCTTAAATATTCTATAACTATAAATAAATTGAATTTGTGATTAAAACTCTTTAAACTCTTTCACATAGATTGCTAGTGGAAATGTAACCACTTTGGATAAATATTTGGCAGTACCTTACAAATATAAATACACACCTACCCTCTGAACCAGCAATTCCACTCCAAAGTATTTCCTCTCCCAGATAAAAAACATACCCATACAAAGATATGCACAAAGTGTTCATAGCAGCTTTACACGTCATAGACAAAAAATCTGGAAACAATCCTAATGTCCAACAACAGGAGAATAGATAAATTATGTTATATCATATAATGGAATTCTACTTAGCAATAAAATGAACTACAGGCCACATCATGGGTGAATCTCAGACATTATGTTGAGTTAAAGAAAATGAACACATTGGAGTACCTACTATATACATATGAAGATTCAGAGCAGACAAAACTAACTTTTGGTGAAAAAATTTAGAATAGCAGGTGTCTCTGGATGCGGATGAGGCAAGAGAAAACTTTCTGGAATGATAAAAAGTATTTTATATCTTAATAGATTATACTATATCAATTTGTCAAAATTATACAATAAGGATTTGTGAAATTCAATGTATTTAAAGATTATATAAAATATTAACAGTAAGTGAGGGGGCGTGGAGGGAAAGGTGCAGATGAAGCAAGAATAGCAAAATGTTGATAGTTTTTGAGCCCAAGTGATAGGAGTTTACTGTATTCTTCTGTTAAATTTGTATAAGTTGAAATTCATTTAATATTAGCAACTGTAACTACAGAGACCTTATATAATTCACAAAGGGTTAAAGGTAGAAAACTATAATTATTTTAATACATATCTTTAAAGTCCATAAAATTCATCATTGTTCTTGAGAACAATTTTAGTGAATGATAAATAATAAGGAACTCTGTAGCTTAAAGGACTATCTATCAAAATATATAGAAAGCATCAAAATTTCAATGGTGAATATTTAGAAATATTCTTTAAAACAGGAGACAAAACAGGGATGACTATTATCAACAATTTTACTCAACAATATATTGAAAGTCTTAGCAATACAGGAAGGAAACCAAAAAAGACTAAAAACATTTAATGAAATAAAACTCTGATTATTCAGAGGTAGTATTATAGTATACATGTTAAATACAAAATAAGACAAAGAAAAAAGTTTGGAATTAACAGGAGTTTAGCTAAGGTTGGATATAAAATCAATATGTAAAATTTAATTATATTTTTTGTAATAACAAAAAGATAATTTTAAAATTCTACTTATGATGCAACAAAAAATATAAAATACCTAACCATAAATCTAATGAAATAGATGTAAAATATTTGTGGAGAAAATTGTACAACCTTATTAAAAGATTATTTAAAGAATGTTTGCAGAAACAAATATTCATAGTTAGTGAAATTAAATATCATATAGATGTCAACTCACTCAAATTAATCTATGGATTCCATGCAATTCCAATCAAAGGTCAACACTTTTTTTTCTAAAACATAGAAAAGATTTTTCTAAAATTATTTGGAGTAAAAAAGACAAGATACCCTAAAAGGTACCCAAATGATGGATTTACTGCTGTAGAGTTTAAGACCTTCATAAATCTATAGTAATTAAAACCATATAATGCTACTCCAGTGGTAGACAAATAGACTGATGGAACAAGATACAGAACCTAGAGACAGCAGCATGCTGAGGTTGAGGCTTGATTCACTAGGAAGTATAATTTTAAAGCAGAAGGTAAATGATGGAGTGAGTGGTAATACAATAGCTGATTATCAGAAAATCAGAAAGAAAGATGAAATTGGATTCTGCTTGTATCATAAACAAAATCAATTCAAGGTATATTGTGTATAAACAAGTAAACAAAACTTTATTTTTAAAGTATATGTAGAGGATAACTTTGTAAGTTCTAGATAAAGAATATTTTTTAAATGAGACAAAAATGTTTAAGAATAAAAAAGTAAATTTGATTACATTAAAATTGAGAGTTTGTATTCATCAGAACATAGTATTAAAATTCAAAGAAAAATCATAAAATGGGAGAAGACATTTGTCATACACATAATTGATAAAGAATTAATAACCAGCATGCATATCTAACATTTCAATAAAAATTAGAGGTTAAAAATATGAACAATCATTTCACAGAGGATGAAACACAAATGTCCCCGGCGTGTAAGAAAATGTCCTTATTGATTATCATTCAGGGAAATCCAGATAGAAACCACAATAAGATGTATATAAAGTTTGCATATAAAAAGGCTGATAGAATAATGCCCTCTCCCGCCACATCCTGATTTCCACAATTTATGAATGTTACCTTATATGGTAAAGGGAAATTTCAGATGTGATTTAGGATTTTGAGATGAAGAGCGTATCCTGGGTTATCCAGGTGTTCTCTAAATACAATCACAAGTGTTATAGGAGTGACACAAAGAGAGGTTTGTTTGACCAAGAAGTAAAAGGATGTGATGAGATCACAGAAGCCATGGAAAGATGCACTTGAAGGTGGAGTAAGGAACCATAGACCAGGCAGTACAGAGAGCCACTAGAGGCTGAAAAAGACAAGAAAAACGATTTTCTCCCCAAATCCTCTAAAAGAAATCAGCCCTGCTGGTGTCTTGACTTTAGCCCAGTGAAATGGACTTTGGAATTACAGCCTTCAGAATTCTACGAGGAGATATATATGTGTTATTTTAAACCACTAAATTGTGATAAACAGTAGAAAACTAAAAAATACAGTCTGATAATATCATGTGTTGGTAAGGATCTAGATCTTTATACTGCGGGAGGCAAAGTGAATTGATATCACTACTGCGTAACTACCTTGTAAATTAAACCCATAACGTAAGACCCAGGGATTCTAATCTTAAGTACTGACCCAGATAAACCCTTATATATGTGACCCAGTAGACATGTACAAAAAGTTTCAAAGAGTTATTCATTGAATTGAAAATAACTGTAAACAAATGAAATGATTATAAATAGGAGAATGGATAAATGAATGTTGGTGTGTTCAAACAGTCCAATAATACCTAGAAGTAAAAATAAATAACAATAGCTACACACACCAAAATGTATACATATTTGAAGTCTGTTAAGAGACAAAAGCATACCTGAGAGAAATACAGTGCCACCGTTTTTTAAAATCTCAAAAGTAAAATAAAAGAAAAAAGCAAGAGGATATTTTTAAAATTCAGTATGGTGGTTCAATATTGTGACCCTTGGAGGGAAGTAGCAGGACATGAACAGGGACGAGCTCCAAGAAATCTTCAAATATGTCAATGTGTTAGTTCTTAAGGAGGCTGGAAAATTCATAGATGTGATGGGTTTATAGATGTGGCACCTCTGCTAGGCTATAGTCCCCAGTTATTCAAACATTTATCTAGTTGTTGCTGTCGAGGCATTTTGCAGATGTATTTAAAGCCTATAATCAGTTGACATAAAGAAAAGAAATATTCCCTCAGGTAATCTGGGCAAACCTAACATGAATCTGTGGGAAGGCCTTAAAGGCAGGTTTGAAGTTTCCCTGGGAGAGAGAGAGGAAAAAAAATCTGCCTGTTCTTGTAGAGGTCTGTACTGCTCACTATCTCCTCTTCCTTACTGCCTGTCCTGTGATTTTGGACTGGCTTAGCCAATCCCCGTATCCTGTTAGCCAATTCCCTGTAATAAATAATACAAACATCTGTCCTGTGAGTTCTATTTCTCTGGCTAAATCCTGACTGACATAATAGATGTTGCTTTATCATTTTTCTATTGTGTTATTTACATGTAATGACCATATTCACTGCTTTTGGAGCAGGGTAAAAGGTCATTCTTTAAATACTCTTCATTTTCTTTTATTATCCTTGTTTTTTGGAGGCATAACCAGATCGTGTAAAATGCATTACTGTCTAAAATGAAGGGCTGAATGTTGTTTGATAAAGACTAAAAGGGCTACATTATCAAAATAATTTAAAAAATTCATAATTCTGAAAGAATACTTAAACTAGTTATGTTTTAGATCTATAAAGTACAACACAGTATCCCATGAAAATAAGTTCTCGTCCTGAAAAGGGAATTTGTTTTTAAAGCATTTATAACTTACAGGTATCTGGCCAGTTCAATCTCACAGTCTATTTAAATAAAATACAGGAAGACACAAATATCTGAACTGAAAACACACCCACACACAAACAAAGTAAAAATTTAAGGCGTGTTTTTATATTAAGTCACTTCACTGAACCTTCTTCTAATGATTACAGGGAGCTGCTATAGTGCCTCAGCAGTTACCTGTTACGTGCTCTCAGGAATGTGGCACACTAAATTCTTGAAAAATCCTAGTTTGAAAGCACTCAAGAGGCTAGAAAGGATCAGACCACGGTGACAGTTTCCTGAGGAGGTGGAGAAAAAGAAGGCTGCCACTTAGACATTGCACCAAAGGTAGAAGCCGTTCTGTAGAATAGGGAGAGCTAAATGAATTAATGTTTTAATCAACCGAAGTGTAACTGTAGCCAGCAGTTAACTTCTGCAGCAGGTAAGCACAAGGGAGAAGAGGAACATGAATGGAAGAAAGAGACTGAGTAGCGAGTCGGGCATAGTTTCTGACATTTACTGCCTGTGTGGCCTTGGAACATTAAGCCTCTCAGATTGACCTCCTACTCTGCCAGAATGAGTGTGCTAATAGTATCCACATCATAAGCAATGGTGGCTTGAGACTTTATACAGAAGAATGGTCTTATGGCAACCTAATGGAAGTGAAGAATAGGACGGAGGTTTTTCTTAAGGCTCTAAAGCAATTATACTGTTTTTACTTAGACTCTTTTTATTTACTGTTGCTTAAGATACAGTACTAATAGAATTGTAGTGATGGATAATGAGATAATGCACACGACGCAGCTTTTGTTTGCAGCATGATTCTGGCAAACAAAAACACTTTATAAATTATAGCAATAATACTAATTAATATAGCAAGTATACTTTTCTTCCTATTATATAGAGATTTGTTAATATTTGTCAGATGTTCATAACTTAAATGACTTTATTTAATTTTAATTTGATTATAATTTATACAATATACGTAAATATGAGACAACTTAATATTTCATTTGTAAAGATTTTACTTCTGTATTTGTAAAAGGTTTGACTCTTGGTCTTTCAGAGTGGAAAGCAACATTCATACAGAGATTATTTTAAAGCAAAAAACACCAGGTGTTAAAAAATGAAATTAATAGTGCTTTTAAAAACAATTATAAATCACTTTCATAGTCTCCATTAGATGCATTATGTACACACTAAATTAGTCAATATTGCATGTTAACAAGATTCCTTGTATTTATTTTAGGCATGTGGCCATATTTGTGTTGCTTTTTATCTCCAATATGCCCACATGACAATAAATGATCATTTTGTTAATTTAAAGTGTTGCTATTTCTAACATTTATCATACTTCCAGTAAAATAATCAGACAGGCTAGGCCAGAAACATATTACCTCTGGAAAATCATTTCAGTAACACACAGGCTCATTGGTGGTATACTAACTAGAGTACTTGCCAAAATTATCACTTACAACACAGCAATTAGACAAAAACCTCCCAAAGTGAAAATGTGCTCTGTACGGAGAGATAATTGTCATCATAATATTAATAATAAAATAATAAATCATACTTTACGTGGAAATACATATATGTGTTCCATGATTTATACAGACTAGCTGAATTTAGGTGAAGCCATTAACTTGGAAGATTAAAATCATCATGGGTAGTGAACTATGAAATGTGGTTCTTGTGAAAGGCAATCGTGTCAGAAAACTTTATCATAATGAAACTGCTGCTTCTTGGAAATGCTGTATAAGATTTTTGGACAGACCATGTTAATTGCAAAGAACAGTTATTTACTGTATTTTTAGAGTTATTATAGCATAGTAAATATTAAACAAGATGAAATTAGTTATTTATCTGTTTTGTCTTACATTCTGAGTTCAAGCTCTGGAATCATAGGTACATTATACAGGAATTGGTCAGGTATATTCACTGATGCACAAGAACATCATATATTTTCTTAAAACTTAATTTCTCACCTTTTAAACTTTCACCACTCTTATAGATGTCTCATATATTCAGTTTTCTCTCCACCCTTTCTTTCTCATGTAATTTATTTTCATGCTATACAATTTAAGAATAATAATAACAAACATTTATATGGCATACTTCTGAGTCAGGCATGACTCCAAACTTTTTACTTAAACAAACTTATTTAATCTTAACAATCCTAATAGTAAATATTAGTTTGCTGTTATCATTTCTATTTTATGAATAACAAAAATTGAGGTTAAACAAAAGTAATATGTGATTTGTCTAAGATCACACGTAGCTGATATGTAGGTAAATGGCAGATCCAGGATATTTATTTACTTTTATTTTTTAAATCTCAATATGAATTTAATACTATTTAACTATCCAATGCTAATTAATTGACAATTCACATCTACTCTCGCTTTTTATATAATCTAATTTCACTTCCTTTCCCAAGTGGATTATTTTGAAATAAATTTCAGACATGCTATTTATTTGTAAGTATTACTGCAAGTATCTCTAAAATATGGGAACTTTCTTAAACATAACAATAGAAAACCATTGTCAAAGCTCAAATTCATAGTTTCTCAAAATCCAGTCAGTCCTTAATTCTTATCTTTTTTTTCGTAAACATACTTTCTGTTGGATTGTTTGAATCAGAATCCAAACAAGATCCACATAGTCTACATGATTTTTGTGTCTCTTAAGTTTCTTTTAATTCCTTCTTCCTCTGTTTTCCCTGACTTTCTGTTGCAAAAAGCAAATTTTTTCCTCTGGAGTTTCAGAATTTTGGATTTTGCTGATTGATTTAATATATACCCCTGTACTTTGTACTCCCTGTAAACTGAAAATTAAGTCTAGGGACTTGATATGATTTGCCATTTTGTGTGTTTTTGTTGTTATTGTTTTGGATTTTCATTTGGCTTGGTTTGGTTTGAAAAACTATGCCCTAAGTGTGGATCCTAGGCTTGAAACCAGTCTGGCTTCAGAGTCTGTGCTCTCTGAAGAGAGGGTACCTCACTACATGCCCTCATAAATATTACATGATCCTTCCATTCTTGTTTGTGACTTCGTTGACTTTCTTTCCAGAAGCTTTCCATTATATAGGCAAACTGTCACAAAACCGTAGTCCTTCATTGCCCATAATACCTTACTTACTTTGTGTGTCCTCTCTTTTGTAGATTTTATCACATCCCAAGATACTGAAAAAAAATTGTTAGCATATCTTATCACTAGTAATTTGAAAGAAAGGAATGTGTTTTCATTTTTGTATTTCTAGTATCCAGTCAATATCCGATACATAGGGATAAATAAACATTCATGAGAGAAAACGTGTAAGTGAATATCTAAGTATAGGACTGACTGAAATAGAATTGCTTTAAAATCATAAAACAGCTAAGTATAGAGGAATTAAGGCCATAAGCTGGAAGATGTTCATTTAAAATAACAGTTACCGAAAAGTCTACAAACACTGGATTCTAATCCAGAATCCCAAGGCAATCATAAAGTATTTTTGACATGTTAGAAGAAAAAAAGTAGAAGCTGTCTATGAGGGTACGTTTTTGTAAACTAAGGAAAAGAACTTTGATTAATTTAAGGAAAACGAAGTTCATTACAAATAAAGAGCCCAGAGAAGTACCGGCAGGGTGGGAGTAGTGGTGCTGGGAAAGAGAAGGCACTGAATCAGCTCATGGGAGCCGAGACAGGAACTTCAGGAGCAGTCACAGTGCGGCCACTGGGAAAGAACTCACTCCAGTGCTCTGCTTTCTTGGCACCCTGGTTCAGATTAGATTTCCAGGGAGGGACCAACTAGTCACCCACATTTAATCTTATCCTTGACCTTGGACTGGGGAAGGGTAGGGCCCCTGACTTGAGGTCCCACTGAACTGTATCCATGGAAAAGACACAATTCCTCCAAAGGAAAAGTGGTGCTGTTAAGAAGGAAAAATGTAGTTTAAATTCCTTTATAAAATTCCCAGCACTACCAATGTTTCTAAAGTATTTCTGAAGTGCCTATGCTGAGGATATAGCCAAGAACTGGGCAAATAGGAAACCTGCCTTTATGAAGTTAATAAAAAGCACAAATGTGTAATAGATCCAAAAAAGGTAAGTGGTAAGTGTTGCAGAAACATAACAGGAGTGACTGACTCAACGTGGGTTTTCAGAGAGGCCTCCTTTACGAATAAACATAATATCTGGATCCTGAAAGATAATAAGGGTTACCTAAATAATGGAGGGGTAAAAGGTATACCTGGGCAAAGGAATAAAATAAAGAAAGAAAATGTGTCAAATTGCTCAGACAAGACAACAGTGTTCTTTTATTGAACAGAGACAAGACCAATGCAGATATAGTGAAAAAAAGAAAACCCACAAACAAACAAAAACTGAATTGTGCAGCCAGGAATCCAGAGAGTAGCCAGGCTGAGGAGAATCCTTCAAAGATTCTGAATTTCATGATAGTAACAAAGAGGAAATAAAATAGGCTTCCAAATGGTGATGTTTCATACAAATTTTACAGCCTTGAGTATAGTAGCATTATAAAGGATGGCTTGGCTAGAACAAGAGTAGAAATAGGAAGACTAATTCAACTAGTGGCAACTGGAATCATAAATGGGCTGATTTAAAAAGTGCTGTTAAGGCAGAAGGAATAGAACAGATTAAATGAATGGGGCTAAGTGAGAAGAAACTAGTCAAAAGATCTCCATTTCTGGCCTGAGCAACAGGGTAGAGGGCAGGGTCATTTGTTGAGATAACTTATACTAAAGAAACATCAAGGGTTCTATAAGAAATGTTAAGCACTTTGATTAGTCAAGAACCAAGTAGATTTGCCAAGGAGGGCATCTAGAAATACATACCTGGAATCCAGGAGAAATGTTTTTGCTGCAAATACAGAGTTAAGAGGTCTTAGGCATAGAGATGATAATTTGAGACAGAGGAGGGGATGAGTTCACCCAGGGAAGAACATACAAAGGAAAAAGAAAAAAGAACTTTAATCAGAGACCTAAAAATCAACAGTTAAAATATTTGGTTATACATTAAGAGGAGAGGAAAAAAAAGAAGAACAAAGACACAAAAAGAAACCCAAGAGTGTACTAGGATAGATTGAGGAGAAAAGGTTGAAAGAAAAAAATTAGCAATATTGAAGGCTACCTGGAAATTAAGAAAAATAAAGATTAAAAGTTGTTTGTTGGATTTAATCACACAGAAATAATTGGTAATATAATTGAAGAAGATTCAGTAAAGTGTTGGGATGGAAGCCAAATGGGGGAAAGTTAAGAGGTTGGAGGTGATATAAATAATAAATTTGGCAATTTGTTTAGATTTGTGAAAAGAAGGCAAGAAAAATAGGTGACAATAAAGAAAAAATGTTTTAATTTTGTTACCATCGTAGTTGGAATTTTGAAAGCTATTATTATTGGTTCATTGGAATGTGTAAATTATTACCTTTAAATGGAAAAACTACTTCAATTGAGTTACTTTTATATCTTATGAGCCATTTTGTTTTACATACATGATCTTCAACTTTTGTAACCCAGAAGAGCTGCCCAAAACTGGGACTGCAAATACGATCGTTTGCAACCCAATTCTTCAGGCAGCTCTTATATAATAGACGTGGCACTTGTGATGATATCTAAGGCTGAGTCTGAACTCAGCAAGAAAGAGTGCTATGATTGATTAGCCATGTCTGCCATTAGCTCAGAACTAGGGACTGATCCTGCCAAATACTTGCTGACACCAACCTAGAAGTTTCACTTAGCAATACAGCCCTTCTAAAAGAACTAGTTAGTTAATACTAGTCAAAATTAGTTTAATATAAATTCTCTTTATGTCTCCAATTCTGTTTATGCTCAACATGATATGATATAGGTTTATAACACAGGGCCTATCTTTTGCTTTTCATCTAATGATACTGTCTCTTTGTATTTTGACAATATACGTTTGTAGAGCTGTCTGAATTTATCATTATAAAAACTGTACATTTACATAGTGGTTAAGACATTTTACGTACAACAATTCTGTTAACATTAACTTTTCCATATTAG
>PVKV010027831.1:0-25896 GCA_004027835.1 Alouatta palliata | reverse complement strand
GAGCAGGGGAAGGAATGACTGGGGGAATGAATAGATGAATAGACTTACAGCATTGGAGGGGCTCTAAGAATGGAGCTGGTCACTAAATACCCAAGAACCTGCTTGGCTGTGCATAGGAAACTTTGCCTCTACAGAAGAGGGAAGGCCCACCCTGAGCCTGGAAGATTGCAGCTCCTATATGTTTATTTTCCCTGCCTTCCAGTCCCCCTGCCAGAGCACAACAAGGGGAAGGAAAGGAGGTCGTGGAGAATAGAAATAAACACACGGGACTGGGAAAATAGGCTCTGATTTTCTGCAGCTGCAGAGTAGAGCCCTGGGGATAATTCGGACCAGCTGCCCATTAAGGAAGTTGAACTTTCCTTCTCTTGTAAAGAAAGAACTCTGCGGCACAGGCACTCTGCTGAGGCTGAGGTGACACTGCTCAAGGGAAATGTGATCCATATGGGAAGGACGGGGCCATCCCAAAAGCAAAAGAAGGAATTTCTGATCAGGCTGTCCTGGAGGGCATCGCTTTCAAAACGTGGTCTGGCCTGTGGGTGTGCTTCATAAAATGCTATTTCCTAATGTGAATCTGCTCTTAATACTTCCATTTATGACTCTTCAAAGCACTTTTATTAGCAGGTCTCATGGGGTCTTTGCTGCCCTGCCCTAAGGGGGGTGGTGTTAGCCCATTTTACAGGGGAGAAAGCTGAGACTCAGAGAAGAGGCGTGCCTCTCTGCAGGTCACATGATAAAGCAGCCATGTGAGGACCACACCTGGATTTCCAAAATGCTGTGTATCCGCTTGGGGGTCGCATGGGGGGGCTAAGGACTTTGCTGGGTAGAAGGAGCAACAGAAATATCTCCCGCATTGTCACTGCCCTGAGGCTCGTACTGGACTTTTAAAAACTGTGACCTCCCCTCTTTGTCTCCCCAGCTGTGCTTCCTGTTCTCTGGAAACTGAGTTTGCTCTGATTTTGCTATTCCTGGCTACCCGGTGCTAAATAAAAAATGTGATCAAATAATAAATGAAGAGCTCTTGCTGCTCAGGCCTGAGCCGGGAGCTCACCCATCACAGTGGGAGGAGGCCGTTAAGGCCCAGAAGCTCTGCTTAGAGCTGGATTTGTAGGAATGGCCTGGGTGGGCAAGTGACTCCTATTCTTTCCTAAGCTCCTGAACCTCTCAGAGGGCAGGGAGAAGTCAGAGTCCACAGACCTTTAGGACCAGAAAGAAATGCTGGAGAGCCTGGAGAAAACAGCGATGCTGTGTGTTTCTTTCATCAGGCCTGCAGCCGTCCTGCTGACATCCATAAGACACCCTTCTTGAAGGCTCAGCTTCGCGTGCCCAGGGCTAGTGGCCCTTCCTGGAGGGCTCTGCCACCCCCTCTGCCGTTGCTCCCTCCATCCCCTCCTGGCCTGAGTTCCCATCCCAGTTCTCTTCCTCCTCTAGGTTCTAGGTTTGAATCCCCTTTCTGGGATGCTTCTCCACCCCTGCACCATAAATCCTCAAAGGTCGGGACTGCCTTGAGAACCAGGTTTACCCCTCTCTAACTCTAGGACCTTGGGCAAGGAAGGTAACCTCCCAGCCTGGTTCCATCCTCAGTTAGATGGGATGACGACATACCTGAGAGTTCTGAAACATGCAGGAGCTCAGAGACTCGGGTGGTCGTCTCTCATAGTGTTGAACTCCATACAATCCCTGAGGACCATGGCGGGGGACCCAGGCATTGTGGCAAGTGACTTTCCAAGCCTCTGAGTTAGCACGAAAGCCAGCCATGTACCCCTCTTGCCACCGTGGCCCCAAGACCTCCCAGGGAGGTCTACTATGGCTTTGCCTGTCTCTTTCTTCCGTCTGAATTCGACAAATGGCTCCCTGAAGAAAAGAGGCTGAAACCCGGCCCCAGGGGAAGTAAGTCCACCTAGACAGCTGGCCCCAAGTACCCTCCAAGGATGGCTTCCATGTCAAAGGACAGAGGGTACCTAGGACTGTACTGGGAAGTTCACACAGTGGCAGTGAGAGTGGATCAGTGACATCAAAGGCTCCCCAGACCTCCCAGACTCAATCCACAGGGCCTGCAGCTGCACTCACTCCCTGCATAACAGGAGCTGGGGTCACAGAGAGTAAGCACAATTCCCAAGTTTGTTTGAAATGCATTCTAAATAAACAGTTCAACCACTCTTGGTTTTCATGTGCATCTCAACATAAAACTTTTCCTTGTTCAAAACCCACATCAAAGACCCTGGCGTCATTTCTTTCGCTGGGTTTTGTAAATGATTCCGTGTTCACCTTCATCTGAGGTTGGTATTACTAAGACAGTTTCCTCGCAGGGCAAATCCCCCAAACCACTGGATGTCTGCCAGGGAATCGGGGATGCCAGTCCCTGGCGGGAAGGGAAGGGTAGCACCACGGCTTCGGCTGCCTGTGTAAGCAGAGAAGTGGAAACAGAGCAGGCAACGCACATACGAAGAACAGGGCTGAGGCAGCAGGCAGACCGGCCACCTCAGCTGACTCCTGCAATGCCCCTCCCAGATAACGCATCACAGCAGCCAAGCCTCTCCGGTCCCACACACACACCTGGCTGCTAACTCCGAACATAAACCCCACACTGCCTTGTTTATTTTTTTCCAACTAGCAGTTCTTCCCGGGCTTTGGCCCTGGTTCCTGCCTTCAGTTAGCATATATCCAGAATACAAATATCAGTGGCCCTGTTAATGGCTTTTAGGATTCCCAAAGGGAAGTTTCATTTCTGCTTGCCTAAGCATTTTTTTTCCCTGCCAGGGCACAGGCCCAGCGCTTGTGTCTCTCCCTCTGGCTAGGGATGCTGAAAATACCTTTTAAAGAGATGAATATAATGCAACGAGCTCATCTGTCCCTGACTCGCAGGCACCTCTGCACATCCTTATTTTTTTATTTAAGTCTTGCTCTGTCTACCACGATAGAGTGCAATGGTGCAAACTCGGCTCACTGCAACCTCCACCTCCCGGGTTCAAGCGATTCTCCTGCCTCAGCCTCCTGAGTAGTGGGATTATAGGCACCTGCCACTGAGCCCAACTGATTTTTGTATTTTTAGTAGAGACGGGATTTCGCCATGTTGGCCAGGCTAGTCTCGAACTCCTGACCTCAGGTGATCCACTTGCCTTGGCCTCCCAAAGTGCTGGGATTACTGGCATGAGCCATCATGCCTGGCCTGCGCATCCTTATTTTACCATCTGACTTCTTAAAGGGGCCAGGCCTTTAATTTTTCCAGTTCCTCTTAAATCTATGTGAAGCCATCAAACCACACACAGCATAGATTAGTCAGAATCAAACTGTTTTCTGCACTTGGGAAAGTGGAAGCTCCCATGGAAGGGATCACTGGGAGCTTTCAGGAAGAGTCACTGGATTTGTTTTTGGAAGGCTTAAGATGGGATCTTGGCAAACCAGAATGCCTGGAAGGCCAGATTCCATCCTCTTTACAGAACAGGGGAAAAAAGAGGGAATTGTGGCCAGAGAGGCTGAGAGACTAGCCTCAGGCCACACAGCCAGTGGGGTCAGAGCAGGACTTAGATTTAAGGTTTGCTACTGTGATGCTGATATAAGTATCTGGTCTTCATCTCCAGCTCCCAGCCAGAGCTTCTAGAATTCTTCTAACTTCTTAAGCAACAAGAGTAACAGGACCATCTCTTGTGAGAATCTGGTTTTTTTGGTCCCTACTCCTGAAATAGTTCTGGAGCATCTTTTTTTTTTTTTTTTTTTTTTTTTAATTCATAATAAGCCCCTTCCAACCACACCTGAGTTTGGGCAGATCCAAAGGATGGGGGTGCTGGTTGTCAGAGAAATCAACCACGTGATTAGAAGGTTGGACCACTCAGCCCCACTTAGAAGTGGAGAGGGGCTGAAGACTGAATTCAAGTACCAATGGCCAGTGATTTCATCAGTCATGCTTAGGTAATGAAACCTCCATAAAAACCCAAAAGGACAGGTTCAGAGAGCTTCTGGGTGCAGTGCTGAACACATCAAGGTACCTGGAGGGCAGTGTGCCCAGAGAGGGCGGGGAGGTTCTATGCTGGTGCCTGGAGGGCGGTGTGCCCAGAGAGGACGGGGAGGCTGTATGCTGGTGCCTGGAGGGCAGTGTGCCCAGAGAGGGTGTGGAGGCTCTATGCTGGTGCCTGGAGGGCGGTGTGCCCAGAGAGGGCAAGGAGGCTCTGTGCCCGTCCCCACACCTTGCCCTCTGCATCTGTCCTATCCCTCTGTTCCTGAGTTGTGTCCTTTGTAATAAACTGATGAACCTAACTTTTCCTGAGTTCTGTGAGTTGGGTTCTAGCAAATAATCAAACCCAAGGAGCGGGGCTCTAAAGGGATTCTCTGACTTTATAGCAAGTTGGTCAGGAGTTCTGGAAGCTTGGATTTGAGACTGCATCTGAAGTCGGGGGCAGCCTGTGGGACTGAGCCCTGTGGGGTCTTCACTAACTCCAGGTAGGTTATGTCGGCATGGAATTGAATGGTGGGACACCCAGCTGGGACTGGGGGATTGGTCAAAGTGCGAAACACCTGCACAGTCAGCGTCAGAGGCCTGGGAATGAGCAGAGGAAGTGAGTCTTCCTTTTCACTGCTCCACAACCAGCACTGCACCTACAGAACTGCAGAGAGTTGGGGTTGCATCTTCCCAGGAAATGTTTCTGAAAAACAGGACTTGCCGGAAGTGGAAGTGCAGACAAGAGAAGGAGCAGGAGTAGAAGAGGAACTTGGATTTGGAACGTGGCCTTTCCTGGGAGGAAGGATCTGTCTACCACACACAGGAACTGGTTGTGTGCAGAGGGCCTCCAGGGACAGCTGAGGCTCTGCTGTTACCACCCCGTGGATGGCTTTCCCGTGCCCAGAGACTAAAGCATAAACTCCTGACCACTGCAAGGCCCTTCATAATCCCCACATTCCTTTGCAGTCTTAGTATTTGTCTCTTAGATCCCAAACCCTTGCCATGCGGTACTATTCGGGAGGGTCAGACAACACTACGCTGTTTCATGCATATGGTTCTCTTTACCTGGGACGCCTTCAACTTCCACACCCACCTGGTGGACATCAACTTACTCTTTAAGACTTGGGTCAATCAGGCATGGTGGCTCATGCCTGTAATCCCAGCACTTTGGGAGGCCGAGGCAGGCAGATGACCTGAGGTCAGGAGTTCGACCCCAGCCTGGCCAACATGGAGAAACTTCATCTCTATAAAAATACAAAAATTAGCCAGGCGCAGTGGCGTGCAGCTGTAATCCCAGCTACTCTGGAGGCTGAGGCAGGAGAATCGCTTAAACCTGGGAGGTGGAGGTTGCAGTGAGCCGAGATTACACCACTGCACTCCAGCCCACGTGACAGAGCCAGATTCCGTCTTCAAAAAAAAGGTGCAGGGGCTCTGCCTCTTCATGCCTGAGATCAGGCTGGGATACCTGGTCCAGCAAACTGTAGGCACAGGAATGGGAGAAGGGAGTCCAGAGACTCCAAAGGACTCTGCCTCCTTGACTGTAAAACAGAGACAGACACATCTGAGCAGCTGCAGGGAAACCTGTTTAGAAACATGCTTCCTGATTATTTATTTTGAGTTGACACTGCATGCTGGGGTGCCCACAGCACCCCTCGTCCCCAAACTTACTTCCCTAAATACTGAAAACATGCACAAAGTGTTAAACATTTTTCAAGTGCTCTGAGCCATGCATGATAACCATCAACAAACCCTGGCTTGGAACTCACCCCTGTGGCATCTACGTGTTTTTTTTCCATGTGAAACCAAATGGAGAAAAGTTTGTTATAAACAATCCCAACTTATATCCTGCTTTAAATTCATGCTGTGGGACTTAACCAAAACTGAAGTCTTCACCCACCCCTTCGTTGCAAAAATACCATTTATTTTTCCTGCAAACAGACCATCTACGAGGGTAAAACAAATGTATTTCTCTTGAGATGTGTGTACATAGCATTTTTGTTTTATTTTTTTTCTCCTGGTCAAATTGCCAAAAGTGAAACACGTCACGGAGTGACTGATACCGCCCTTGCCGGGAAAAACCTTTATCTCTCATTAAGCAGAAACCGGGAGATGTGGATTCTACACCCAGTTTTGCCATGACCTAGGCGGGGTGATTTTGGGGATACCATCCATCTCTCTGTTGCTGGTCTCTGTTCTGAAAACTGGTGGGGTGGGGTTGGCCGAGAGAGAGGAATGGATCTGAAATGTATCCAACCCTAAAATCCTATGACTTCAGATCAAAACATGGGTAAACAATGACAAGATTTTTGTCCTGAAAAATATTTTAATGTGGACTCAGATGGGTCCTGAGAAGCCTTCTGTGGAATTCCCTCCTCCAGGGAAAACCCCCAGCTTCCCCTTCCCGAGTGAGGGGTGTCTGTCCTGTTTTCTCACCAGTCCCTTCGCGCAGTCACACTCCCATCTGCTGAAACCTCAGGTCTTTGCTGCTGATGGCACTGGCTTGGGAGGTGTCTGGGAAAGGTTTCAAGGCCTCGGGGTTACCAAAGGCCACCCTGGTTGGCGGCTCTTCCCGTACAATGCCAGCTTGTGGAGGAGGGTGGCTCTTGGGTGCTGCAAACTCTTTTTCCCAGTCCACAGATCCTCCAGTGGGGCTGCCCAGGGCGCAGGGAGTGACTAAGAAACCCTCAGACACGGGAACCATGTCTGTCAGAATTTCCGCACTTTTCTGAAAGCTGAGCCTCGGCTCTCCCGGCAAAGCCCGGGTTTCAGGAATGTGGTTAACACCTCTGGGTCTGGAATTCCCTGGACACATAAGCAGGGGGCTGAATACGGCTTGGTGTTGGCACAGTCAGAGCAAGCCAGTGGGTGGAGGCCGTGGGAAGACACCCCACCACGGGATAGGCACAGATGCGCTATGACTGTTCCCCTTCAGCCCAAGGTCCTTCAATCTGCGTCTGGAGCTACCAGTGAAAGAGAGGACTACTTAGGGTTTTAAGGAGCCCAGCCCTACAGCCTAAGACCAAGGGCTGAGTCCCAGGGTCAGGAAGTCAGGAGCTGGGGGTCTCATTCAGCCTCAGCCCCGGCCTAAGGACGTGACAAGTCTGTCCTCTCTGGGCCTCTAAAAATGGGATGATAGAGGCTGGCCTGCCAGTTTCTTTGTTCTGCGATTCCTCTGGCTCTCCCAGGGTCCTCCTCATGTTGTATAGAGCTTTCTGCCCATGGAGCTGCCTCTGCTCAGCCCCTTCAGCTCCCAATTTCACTGCCCCTGGAGGCCACTAGGGGTGGGGGTCTTGCCAGGGAGCAGGAAAGAAAAGCTTAGCGCTTTGTGCAAGTGTAGGCTCTGGGTTCTGTCTGAGTTCTGGGCTGCAAGGAGGGTGTAGCCTCTTCAAGGCAGGAAAGAAAGCCTCAGTCCCTCGGGGCGGCCGTCCAGAGCTGACCTCACCTCCTGCCGTGCAGTCCAGTCGAGAGGCTCCAGGGCCAAGTGGATGGGTGGCTCTGGAGCCTCTCGACTGCACGGCAAGAGGTGACACACCCATCCCATCCCCAGGGAGCCCCGCACCCCTGTGGCTCTGGCTCCTACCTCCCCGCACCATGCTCCAGCCTCAGGACCCAATCCCAGCACAGAGCCCACCAGCCTGGCCCACAAGGGCAAGGAGAATAGAGACCACACGTCCTCTGCAGCAGCACGGGGACGCCCTGTTGGCTGGACCTCCTCACTGCTCCCTCAAGTCTGCTGAAAGAACAGCCGCCAGGGAATTCCTGACAAGAGCCCCACTGGCGTGCGGGCAGTGTTTCTGATCTCAAAGGCCATCTTTCCACGCAGTTCCTCCCTTCCTGCCCACCCCCATCAGGCATTGTTTATTTCTCAGAACGAAGTGCCACAATCCTTCTCAGCTACCTTGGCAGCCTTGATAGAAACCAGTCAACAAACAGAGCAGGGAAAAACAGCACCCTGAAGACGACATTCAGGACCCAGCCCTTTAGACAAAAGAGATCGGATCAGGTGTGCCAGATGGCCCCATCCAGTCAGACACACCCAGTCAAGCCCTGGAAAGGGACTCTAGAAAATGCTAGAAGTACTGTGAGGCTCACAGACGGCCCCCTGGACTGTAGCGTTTCAGGTGAGGTGGGCGTGGGAGGTCTGGGGTCAGCCTGGGAACTTGTTTTCCCTGGGGAAGTCCGTCACTTTCGAGGACAAGATGCTGTCACCCGCATTGCTCCTATCTGATCCCGAATCGTGCCCCAGGGAGGGGAGGGCAGAGAGGAAGCAGGGGGCAAGTTCAGTGTTGGGGGGCCTCTTTTCAGAAGCGAGGTCTCCTTGCGGTCCTGCATGGCTCGTAGAAAAGTGTCATTTGAAGGACCTACTGTGCCATACCACCCTGAATGTGCTTGGTTTCATCTGAAGGACTTACTGAGACCAAGGAATCATGAAAGTTGTGTACCATTCAGCTGAAGTTTACATCTTGGCTGATACAAGCGAAGAGAAGGCAGTTGAAGCGTCTGATGTGTAGTGATGGCCAAGAATGTTCCTGTAACTATCTGGAGGGTTAGGCAGCCAGCAAGAAGTGAGCCGAAGTCTCATCACAGAGACATGTTAGATGGTGTGGGAAGGTTAATGAATGGGTAATTAATCGTTTTTATTATCGAGTGTGTTTTTCGGGTATTGGCCATTACTGTTTGTATAGTTGAAGTACCATGATGATTTTTCACTTCATTAGTCATGGTTACAGTCCACATGGGAATAATGGCATATACATTTTTTATTAAGTGTTCCTTTTGGTGATGGGGTTTGTAGGTTTCTCTTCGAAACCTTCTCCTGTTTATGGAGGGCTAGAACTAATTATTAGCGGTGCTGGGTTGTGGTACTGTGTAAAATTTTGGTGGGGTTGATAGTCTTTTGGATTTATTTGGGTGGCATGAGACCCCTATCTGTGTCCAGCTTGTGACTCTGCAGTGGCCCCTGTCCCTGAGTGTCCACAGGGGAGGCTATTACACAGGGACTCTTTCCCCAGGCCTGTCCTCCTAGAGCCAAGACCGGAGCCCAGATGCCACAGGCAGCAATATTCCGCTTGCGCCCTCACACCAGACAGAACCAACTCACACCACATACTGGGGTTGGGATTTTTCCTTTTGCTCTTTTGAAAACTTGGCTAAGACACTCTGTTCATTATTTCTCTGGCAAGTCTCCAAGATTCTACATGTAGCCCTCTGGGGTGACAATAAACCCTGGAAGAGTGGCACAATGAAATAAGCTGGTTTCCTTGTCAACATTGGAGCAGGGACCACATCAGAAAGACGCCCTCTCCTAACTGGGTGGTCTGCTGATCATGAGCTCTCCAGCGTCAGTCCTCTATCAGCGGCAAATGGGGAAAATGAAGGCGATGCCACTCTGTCTCTGCACCTTTCCCCATGTAGCACCCAGGGAGGGGAGGCTTTCCACAAGGTCAGTAGCTGAATTTGTGCAAGCACCTCTGATTTTAGAAAGCATGTCTGAGTGAGTGCATGACACAGAATAATCATCACAAACAGGTACTGAGTCCTCACCAGGTGTCCAGCACGATCATAAACACTTTACACGGATTAACTCATTCAATTCTCACAATGGCCCTATAATGTAAGGACTCTTGTTATCCCTATTTTATAGACAAGAACACGGAGGCACAGAGATTACACCCAGCTGGGCTAGTGAGTGGCCAGGGACAGCCTCCAGATGCATGCACATACCTCCAGGTTTATGGCACCTCTAGAAATGTGGCCAGTGCCCCTGGGGTCTATCAGCATCTCTTGCTAGACTGGCAGAGCCCAAAAAAGGTAGGGAGGCTCCTTTGACACTGGAGCCCCAGCCACGGCTCCAGCCTCTGAACCTCCAAACTTATGGGGCTGCTCAGGGAACAGCTAGCCCTGTGCCAACATCGTATCCCATGACCCCAGCAGAATGTCCTTACTGGCATCTCCGGCTGTGTCTCCTTTCTCTCCTTTCTCTCCCTTTGGGCCTCGGTCACCTAAAACAGAGGAGGAAAACTGGCATTAAAAATGGAAACAAATCCTAATTGTGAATAAAATATTCCCTGCAGGAGACTGATGAACTCGAGACCAGAGAAACCCTCAGGTGGGAGCCAGGAGCTCAGCTGGAGGGTACAGAAGACAGGAGAAGAGGGCAGTCACCTCTGCCATCTGCCCTGGACACCCCAAGAAGGAAGAGGCACCGGTGAGAAAATCCCACCCCTTCATAAACAACCAAACAGCAGCCTCTACCAGCATGGCCTAAAGAGCACATGGAAGTTTGCAGGAAGAAGACAAGTCAAAGATACTCCTAATAAACACTCAAGGTTTTAGAAGTCCATGTCCAAGTTTTATTTTGTTGTTGTTGTTGTTTGTTTGTTTTGTTTTTTGAGATGGAGTTTTGCTCTTGTTGCCCAGGCTGGAGCGCAGCATGGTGTGATCTTGGATCACTGCAACCTCTGCCTCCTAGGTTCAAGTGATTCTCCTGCCTCAGCCTCCTGAGTAGGCAGGACTACAGGCACGTGCCACCATGCCTGGCTAAGTTTCGTATTTTTAGTAGAGATGGGGTTTTTCTATGTTGGTCAGGTTGGTGTCAAACTCCCAACCTCAGGTGATCTGCCCGCCTTGGCCTCCCAAAGTGCTGGGATTACAGGCATGAGCCACCATGCCAGCCTCCAAGTTTGTTCTAATGAGACCAGGGGAAAAAGGGAGAGGGGGCTTTAGTTAAATAGGGAGAGAGGCGGGTTCTGTGTCAATCAGGTTTTCCTGTGGGAGAAACCATAAAACATGAATGTGAGACACCAGGGAACTATGGCATTTCCTTTCCAGGATATGCCTAAAGGAGAAGACCTCTTTGGCCAGCTGGTATCTGTGTATACAAAGAAGAAAAAATCCTGGCACCACTCACTGGACATTAAAATGACAAGGGACTTCTATTCCAAGGACCTGCAGAAAGATATCTGCAAATCAAAAGCCCATGGCATACTGTTTGATGAAAAAAGCAAGCCAACAAATTCCAGCGGAGAATGTCCAGGATAATCCAAGATTGAAAAAAAAAAAAAGGACAGCCATATACATAAGTAGGAATGCGCTCAGAAAAAGATCTGGCAGGATGTGCTCCAAAGTGTTGACAGTAGTTATTCTAAAGAATAAGAGCTGGGGGAACTGAGAGGTGACTTTTTGCTTTATGTACTTCTGTGTTGTCTAATTTGTTCTCTCTCTCTCTCTTTCTTTTTGAGACAGGGTCTCACTCTGTCACCCAGGCCTAGGGCTGGAGTACAGTGGTGCAGTCTTGGCTCACTGCAATCTCCACTTCTCGGATTCAAGCAATTCTCTTGCCTCAGCTTCCCAAGTAGCTGGGATCACAGGTGTGCACCACCATGTCTGGCTAATTTTTGTATTTTTAGTAGAGATAGGGTTTTGCCATATTGGCCAGGCTGGTCTCAAACTCCTGGCCTCAAGCAATCTGCTCTCCTTGGCCTCCCAAAGTGCTGCAATTACAGGAATGAGCCACCTTGCCTAGTCTCTAACTTTATTTTCAACAAGCATGTGCTGCTTTTACAACTTGTTTTAAAATCAACTTTTTAAAATGGGAAAGGAAAGGAAATAAAAGAAAGGAAAGCCTCAGCCTGTTTCACCGCTGACCAGAATGTAAAATAAAATTTCTCAGCGATCCAAGATCAAGGGATCATCCTAGACACGGGGTGGCAATGATTAGCAGGACTCTTTTCTCAGTTTTCATTTTAACAAGTGAGGAGTAGAAAGCCTGGGGACAGGGCATCAGATGTCCTCCGTCTTCTGCAGCGATGCTAGGAGTTTGGACAATCTTGAAGTGAGCATGAGAAGACAGACAGACTGTAAAGTAGGTTTTCCTAAAAATGAACAAGAGGCCTGCCTACAGGAGGAAGGGCAAATGGGAAGGAACATTTTTTGGCACTGGAAATCTGAGAATTGAATTAAAGTTGTAAATGTGGGAATAAGAATACTTAGAAGGTCAGGAGTCTGGCAGGACTGGGGAGAAGGGTTGCCCTGGGCCTGTAGCCTTGGTGTCTGCCCTGCAGGGCACTGCTGGCTTTCTCTGGTTAATCTCTGAGCTGCAACCTACCGAACACTCCCTTGCATTTCTACGAGGACTTGAGTATTTGCACACACATATGTTCGCTCAGTCCTCTTGACAGTCCTGTGAAATATAGTCTCATGAGGGTTTCAAGATTTGTGTGTGCATGTGTTTTGTTTTGTTTTAGAGATCAGCTCTTGCTCTGTCACCCAGGCTGGAGTGTAGTGGTACAGTCAGAGCTCACCACAGCCTCCAACTCCTGGACTCAAGAGATCAGCCTCCCAAGTAGCTGGGATGACAGGTACATGCCACCACACTGGGCTAATTATTTTATTTTTTTGTCGAGATGGGGTCTTGCTGTGTTGCCTAGGCTGATCTCAAACGCTTGGGCTCAAGCAATCCTCCTGTCTGGGCCTCTCAAAATGCTGGGAATACAGGCATGAGTCACCACACTTGGCTGAGGATTTCTAGTTTTTAGAAGAAAAACGAAAGTCTTTAACAAGATGAAGTGACTTGCACAAGGTTGCCCTTCTGGTCCATGGGACAGTGATGAGAGTCCTGGTCCCCCACACCAATGCTCACATGCTGCCCGGGGCTGGTGGTAAGGCTCAGGGAAAACCGAGATTGTTATTACCTTTGAACCCACGCATGCCCATTGGTCCTGTGGCCCCCAGCTTCCCATCGTCACCTTTGAGCCCGGGCAGTCCTGGGGTACCTCTCTCCCCGGGCAGACCTGGGTAGAAAACAGACAAATGGCAGAGGCTCAGATGCAGAACAGAAGGGCCCTCAGAGGTCATTGTCAGGTTCAAGGCTCAGCCTCCCCCACACATCCCCTCTTAGCCTCTGTGTCTGTGTTTTTTTCTGTTAATTTAAAGATGGCGCCAAAGCAGAGTCAAACAAGTCCACAGGGACGCTCCCCATGCGCGCCTTGTATCTGTCAGGCTCGGGATCCTCCCGCTAGAAAGGTCCACTGCTGTTGTGTCGGTGGGGGTGCCTATCCCTTTGGGGGTGTCCCTTTGCCCTTGGGCATGCTGGAGATTTAGAATCAGCAAATGCTTTTTTTTTCAAATTTTTATTTGAGACAAACTCTCACATTGTCACCCAGGCTGGAGTACAGTGGCGTGATCTCGGCTCACTGCAACCTCCGCCTCCTAGGTTCAAGCAAACATCCTACCTGACCCTCTCGAGTAGCTGGGATTACAGGTGCCTACCACCACACCTGGCTAATATTTGTATTTTTAGTAGAGATAGGGTTTCACCATGTTGGCCAGGCTGGTCTCAAACTCCTGACCTAAGTGATCTGCCTGCCTCGGCCTCCCAAAGCGTTGGAATTACAGGCGTGAGCCACTGCACCCAGCCTAGAATCAGTAAACACTTTTTTGAGCGCTTTCTATGTGCCAGGGCCTGCCCTGGATGCTTTTCATAAACTATCTAATTTAATCATCACTACGCACCAGAAGGGGTTATTGTGCCTGTATTACAAATGAGGACACGGGAGTTCAGAGAGATTAAGTAAACTGCCCAAGGTCACACAGCAGTGTTAGGGGCAGGATCTGAGCCCTGCTTTGATGAAATGGATGATAAGCCTCACTTTATGCTGGATCAACAAGGCTTACTGGGGACGGGGGTAGGAGGAAGATCAAATAGTTTCTCATTTTACTTAAGAAAAAAAAATCCCTTCCCTTGCATAAATACAGGGAGGTATAGCAAAAGGGATTGGAGGCAAGGTGAGTAAATGGATGGCCTTATGCCAATCAAGCCCCCAGGCTCCTGGCCACGAGGCCCCTTGGCCACCGCCTGTGGTGACAGTGCCACGCAGAGCCAGCATAAACAGGTGCTTGAGGGAGTGACAGCCCTGGTCCCCCATGAGGCCTGGCCTTAGCACAGTTGTCTCTGCAAAGCAGAGCACCCTTAATTAACTGACTAATTGTTCTTTCCTGCTTAGAATGTGAGTTGGTTTGCTTTGGGCTTTTTCTGGGACTTGGAGAAATCTGTCTCCCAGTAATGAATGATTCTCTAGTCCTAAGGTCCAGTGAATGGAAGAAGACATGTTTCTGGGAGAGGGCTGACTGGATTTTCTCCTTTTCCCTCCTAACACAACGTATCTGTTCCCAGAGCCCAGCAGCTCCACTGCCACAGAATTCTGGATCTAGCATAAGCTGGGCCCCAGGCTCCCCTCTTATGATTCTCCAGGGCAGAAAATGTGGTTCCAGACCCCCATGAGCCCCTGAGCACCCTCAGTGCTGACTTGAGGGTGGTCCCCTGAGAGGGGAGGGCCAGGAGTGGAGGCTGGGCTGGGAGCTCTCCTTCCTCCACACACGGTCTCCTTGCCTGTGTTTGCAACGTCCTAGAGATTTGGGAAGTGGATGCTTTGGAGGTATAATTCCTAAAATAAATAACCAGACACCTTTCTCCCTCTATTTCTATTTCCTTTTCTTCCTTCACTTAGAAGACCACTCTCTCCCAGCAAAATGTTGCATGCAACACAGGCTCAGGAATGGACAGACTGGCAGGCAAAGTACAACGGGGGAACCCAACAGGAGCTTCGGAGACAGTGAGTCTCGGAAGAACCTTGTCTTTCTAGAAGGCCCAAAGCACCCTCCCCACCAGCCACTAACTCTTCAGGGCTGTCGCTATGAGCAGCAGGATGGGGAGGGGAGGGGTCAAAAGGGGAAGAGAAAGATATTCATGACTCATTCGTAGACCTGGGCAGGGTCGGGAGGAGTCATGGTGGACGGGGGAGGGTGACAGGTGGCTGTTGATCAGGAAACGCGGATGGGACAGCACCTTGGAAGGGTTGGTCTGGATCTCAAAACATCTCCAACTCCTTCTGCAGGGCCAGCTCACATGGACCTGGCTCCTGGGCTGGGAAGGGGCTTCAGGGAGCTGCAGGCCTGTCCTGTACCTTTTCCTTCAGATTGTGGCACTTCCTAATAAACAGTATGTGCTGCACCCCGCTGTGACACCAGCAACTTCTTAGTCTCTTATTGGAACTAAGCGCTTGAGGTGGAGCTGATTGGGTGCTCCCCTGGGGAGCCCTGTCATTTATACCATCGAGAAAGTAGTAGTCAGAGATGGACTGGGGGTCTCTCCCAGGTCCCTCCCAGGGGCACATCCATTACCTCGAAGTCCAGGCAATCCAGGGATGCCGGGCCTGCCTTCCCTTCCTTCATCCCCCTGATCACCTTTGGGTCCTGGTGGCCCTGGAAAGGCAAAAACAGCACCAAGGTTAGGGGGCTGCCTCCTGGGGCAGGACCAGGTCAACTGCAGAGGAAACAAAACACCCTCTCTGAGGAGAGGAAGGGCAGAATTAGCTTTGGAAACTCACAGGGAACCCCCAGCCCCATCTCAGGGGGCATCAGGAAAGGCTTCCTGGAAGAAGTCATATCCAAAGTGGAAATCTCAAAGAGAAACAGGAGTTAGCTGAGTAAACAGAGGGGTGGGTGAGTATGCTGTGGACTGAACGTGTGTGGCCCCTCCCAAAGCCATATGTGGAATCCTTAATCCCCAATGTCATAGCTTTAGGAGGTGGGGTCTTTGGGAGGTAATTAGGTTTTGATGAAGTCATGGAGGTGAGCCCATATGTTGGGATTAGTGCTTTTATAAGAAAAGACACCAGGGAGTTCTCTCTCTCTCTCTCTCTCTCTCTCTCTCTCTCAGAAGGACACAGCAAGAAGGCAGCAGTCTGCAAACCAGGCCTCACCAGAACCCCACCCTGCCACGCCCTGATCCTGGACTTTCAGCCGCCAGAGCTGTGACAAATAAATGCCTGCTGTTGAAGCAGCTCAGTCTATGGTACTTTGTTGTGGCAGCCTGCGCTGATTAAGAGTAAAAAGGGACAGTTTCAGGTGGAGGGAACAATCCCTACAAAAGCTGAAAGTCAAGACAGAGATGTGTAAGCCCCAGCGGGGTAAGAGGCGGGGGACACACTGTGGAGAGAAAGTGGGGCTCTTAGAGACCCAGCACCTCCTGAGGGCACCAGAGGCCACAGAGGGGCCTGAGAGAAGAGCCCAATCAGAGCTGCACACGAGGAAGATGGCTCAGGCTGCAGTGTGGAAAACAGGCTGGAACAGGAGGGAGGCCGAGGCAGAGCTTTCAGTCCAGCCAGGTGGGAGATGAGAGCTCTGGACGAGGGGTAGGGCCATCAGAGGGATGTCAGGGACACGCACAAAAGTTGCTTAGGAAGTAGAAGAGACTGACTTTGGTGTTAGTGGGGGAGGAAGAGGCCATAGTCGTGCTCAGATGTCTGACTTCTGTGCTTGGATCGAAGAGGGGTTTCTAACCTCTCCTGAGTGGGGCTGCCCTCCAGGATGGAGCTCCCACGTGGCAGGGATTCTGAGATAAGGGATTGGGTCCAGTCCCCATGACAATGCCAGGTGCTGCAGTTACACATCTGGACCACACAGCTGGCAACCGAGGCAGCTGTGGTTTCAACCCACATCTGACTTGTGCGTGTCCATTTTGCAACACCCACAGGGCTAGACGTCTCACCAGTTGCAGAATCTTTTTGCCAGCCATTGCTGCACCTGCTGTCTCCAGGCCAGTCAGGCCCTGAGCACCCCCTGCCAACCTCCTCTAGTCACTACCAGCTCTCAGGTGGCTTACTGCCCCTTCCTCTCAAGACCCTCTTTGACTCATCATCCGTGCTGAAAGTTGGCATGAGCTGCTTGAATATGCGCACTTGGAGCCATTTGACAAGTAATCTCACCCTGCCTTGTCCTGTTGCCATAGTGACTGTGTTCTGTCTTTCCTAAAAGAATTGCCAGCTCCCTGAACAGGGCCAGACCCTTCACATCCCTGTACCTGCTGTGAAGACACAGACTGCAAGCTGTCACCTCCTGCTGTTTTTCAAGAGAAAACGAGGACTGTGAAGCCGGCGCAGCAGCTCATGCCTGTAATCCAGCACTTTGGGAGGCTGAGTCAGGTGGATCACCTGAGGTCAGGAGTTTGAGGCCAGACTGGCCAACATGGTGAAACCTCATCTCTATTAAAAATATAAAAATCAGCCAGGTGTGGTGGTGGGCACCTGTAATCCCAGCTACTCTAGAGGCTGAGCAGGAGAATCTCTTCAATCCGGGAAGTGGAGGCTGCAGTGAGCTGAGATTGCATCACTGCACTCCAGCCCGGGTAACAAGAGTGAAACTTGGTCTCCAAAAAGAGAAAAAAAGAGGAGGACCATGAAAAACGGCCTTTATAACTTTATAATGTCTCCATCCCCTGTTTACCAAGAACCTCAGAATATGACTTTATTTGGAAATAGGCCCTTTGCAGACATAATGAGTTAAGATGAGGTTACCCTGGAGTAGGGCGGGCCTCAGGCCAATGGCTGGTGTCCTTATCAGAAGAGAAAACAGAGACACAGAGATATGAGAGCATCATGTGGCCATGGAGGCAGCGATGGGAGTGACGCATTCCCAAGCCAAGAAACACCAAGGACTGCCAGCAAGCACCAGCGGCTAGGAAGGGCCAAGTAAGGGTCCCTTCAAGCTTTCAGAGGGAACGTGGCCCTTCAGACACGTGGATTTCAGACTTTGAGCCTCCAGAACTATGAGAAAATAAGCTTCTGTGTTACCACCAAGTTTATGATGCTTTGTTATGGCAGCCCCAGGAAACCAAAACACACAGACTCACAGCACAGCAGTAATGTCTTGCACAATAAATATTTGATGAATGAATGAGTATATGAGATCAGAAGGTGTTAATAACACATACAAAACAACCACCCAGCCAAGGTCGAGATGTACTGGGTGTCCTCAGACTGGCGGCTGTCCTCAGACCCTAACCAAACTTGACGGCTGTTTAATAATTCCATGGCACGCAGGCAGGGAAAAAAGCAGTCAACAATTCTTCTATTCACAAGGCATACAAATCATTTAAGAAGGACTAAGTTTTGTGATCCCAGTTTTCAGACCACAGGATTGAGTCAGAGAACCTGCTGGGAACAGACCAAAGATGGCACAGAAATGAAGGGTGGAGTCAGGAAGCAAATGGGCTCCAGAACCCCTTCCCAGGGTTCTCCCCTTAAGGCCAAGGCTGCAGCAAAGGAATCCAGGAGAGGGTGCCTGGATCTCTACTGCTGGGCTGAAGCCCCACCCCTTTCTCTCTTCCTTGCCTCCACCATCCCACCCCGCTGGGAACCCAGGTACTCCAGGAACCGAGCTGGTCACAGATGAAAGGACTGCAATTCCCTGACTGTGAGGTGTGCTGACAATTTCACCTATCCCTCAGGTGCAAGGGCAACCTGCGTGGAGGGAGGGTCTTCCCAGGCATCAGTCTCGCCAAGGGAGCATGCTACCCAAAGACCCTGATGTGGGGCCTCTGGGTGGTACACATCATCTGGAAGGTGGGTTTTGAGTATGGATATCGAGTCTTGGGTTCGAGTCCCGATTCTATTAAATGAAGGTAAAAAAATTTCTTTCTCATATAGTTGTAGTGAGGACTGAGTGGATTCAGGGGCATGATGACTAGAGAAGGGCTTTGCAGTCTTGAGTGGTGGGGGGACATCCTCATCACCTCACTTTGCATAACTCCTCCTCATTTTGCATAATGCCTCCTCAGAACCTTTATAGGATGACAACTTCTGGGTATTCCCAGCTCACCTGAAATCACCCTGTGGAACTTGGCTGGGTCATCCAGGGAGAGGCAGATCTCAAGAACATGCTACAGATGGAGATATATATATATATATATATGGAGTCTTGCTCTGTTTCCCAGGCTGGAGTGCAGTGGCATGATCTTGGATCACTACAACCTCCACCTCTCAGGTTCAAGCGAATCTCCTGCCTCAGCCTCCCGAGTAGCTAGGACTACAGATGCCACCACCACACCCAGCTAATTTTGTATTTTTAGTAGAGACGGGGTTTTGCCATGCTGGCCAGGCTGGTCTCGAACTCCTGACCTCGTGAGCCGCCCGCCTTGGCCGCCCAAAGTGCTGGGATTACAGGTGTGAGCCACCGCGCCCGGCCTACTTTTTCAAAATAGAACTATGTGGTTAGTGAGGGCCTTTACTAGAGATGAACTGGAAAGAAAGTGAGGTGGACAGTAAAGGTGGGCGCCCACTCCCAAGCCTTCATCACATCCTCAGATGGTACTGGTCTGGCCGACTCAGAAGGGCTGATGATTTGGCCAGAGCCTCGAGAGGCCAAGCCACCAGGTGTTCCGAGGACCAAGTGTGTCTTTAAATCACTGCTGCTGCCCGTAGGTGAAGCAATCTCAGGATAGGACTTTTTAGTGTGTTGACTGATGCTATCCTTTTTTTCAGAAACCCAGGCTGGAAATCTCAAGCCCGCTTTGATTCCTCCTTCCTGTCCCCATTTTGTGTCCCTTTCCAGGCACACACATCTGTGAGTCAAGGATTCTCAAAAAGGAGGGTCCTTCTCATGACTCCACTTCCATCCTCACTGCCTCCACCCTCGTCAGGTCCTTATGGCCTGACACTGGCCTTTATAAGAACCACCCTGTCTGTTTCTCTCCAGCCCATGTGTGCCCTGCTCTCTGATTAGTCAATCTGAAATAACAAAGCAACCAAAGGGACTCAGAGCACGGGGGTCCCCCGACAGCAACACAGGCGCAGCTTCCCCTGTCAAGGCCCCTGCAGATCACTCACGATCTGACCCCTTCTGCTGCAAACTTAAGCTCAATGTTCACGGTCACCAAATTTCCTCCACCTCTGCACAAATGCTCTCCTCATGGTGTCCCTGAACATTAGCCAGATCCTAAGAGTCCAGTTCCTCTTAGTCCTGAGGCTGCCTTCATGCCCACTAATATGGTTTGGCTGTGTCCCCACCCAAATTTCATCTTGAATTGTAGCTACATAATTCCCACATGTTGTGAGAGAGACTCAGCAGGAGGTAACTGAATCATGGGGGTGGGTTTTCCCTGTGCTATTCTCATGATAGTAAATAAGTCTCACGACATCTCATGGTTTTATAAACGGAGTTCCACTGTGCACACTCTCTTGCTTGCTGCCATGTAAGATGTGCCTTTGCTCCTCCTTTGCCTTCTGCCATGATTGTGAGCCTTCCCCAGCCATGTGGAACTGTGAGTCCATCAAACCTCTTTTTCTTCATAAATTAGCCAGTCTCAGGTATGCCTTTATTAGCACTGTGAGAACAGACGAATACAGCCACCCTTCTGATTTCTTAGTGTTCCACCGGCAGAGCCCCCAAATCTCAGAGCTGGAAGGTGGTGGGGACATCCTCATGCACAATGCCCCTGTGGGAGCATCTGTCCACTCCCTGGGCACCATCCTCCACCCCCAACTGTAGTTCCCAAGGAGGCCAGAGCCTCCTGCAGGGCACTGTCTGTGGCCTGTGCCTTGCACACCCCCGGCACACAATCAGGATCTGAAGAGTGACTAATGTGCAATACAGAAGCACCAAGACATCTATTGTTCCAAGAGGTGCCCGGGTGAGCTTTTTCACTTCTCAACTTTCTACACATCACATTTTTCATCTCTTCTGTCACCACGGTAGACCAGGGCATGGAGGTGGCTGGAACAAGGAGGAGCAGGATCCTAGAGTCCCCGCTCAGGCTCTGCCCACCCATCTACCCTGCTCCCTCACACTGTCCCCAGTGCAGTTGCTCTTGCTGGAAGCATCTTCCCAACGGGATGAAAAGTCTGGGACCAGGCATTCAGGACAAGCATCGGAGATTTCTCAGGGATTAGCCAATGGGAGGAAACTGATGCCTTCTCCCTTCCCAGATCCCAGAACACGTGATGGGGTAGGGGACCTGCATGGGCTGCAATCTGGGAACTGACTGCCAAGAGCAAATTGGGAGAACAGCTGATGGCCTGGAGCCAGCAGTACAGTCATCAAAATCATAGAGTAAACACCACCCCTAGAACCACGCTAACCACAGGGAGGCTGACAGGGTGGAGTGGCTCAGCAAACGGCCCCACTTCTAGTACCCTCAAGTCACCAGGGCCTGGACTCTCAGCCCCTATCACCTTTACACTTTTGAGGGTTCTGTTTCATCATTTAAGGCATCTCTCTTGCCCCTGAGAAGTGGACAAAGCAGGGAATGTGGGCCCCATTTCAGAGCCAAGGAGACTGAGGCCCAGAAAGGTGCTGACACGGCCCTTCCTGTGGTCCTCCGAGCCCCCAGGGCAAAGAGGGTGGTGGGCGGAGCTGGGGGCAACTCCACCCGTTTCCCAGCAGAGTCCGCGTGGAAGGAGAGATGAGAGTTTGGCTCACGACACAATGTCCCAGGGACCTCAGCCCAGGTCACACTCCCCAGTCCTTAGTAGACCAGAAAGGCCACTTTACCTGTCACTCCACTCAGAGATGTCCCCACTTTCAAAGGTCTCTACTACCCAGAAGCCAGAGTCTCAGAGATAGCCTGGAATCCAAAGACCCACTCTTACGCCATCCCTTTATAAATATTTGCTGAACTGGACTGTCTACCAAATTGTGGTTTTTTTCTCACAACATCAGCCTGCAGATAAATCTGCTTTGCAAACTTATTTTAATGAATCCAGAGATGTATCTTTTCATCACAGCCGGGTCATTGGATGGTTCTGTGACTTCGACAAATCATCTCCCCTCCCTGGCTTCAGGATCCTCAACTATAAAACAAAAAGAGTGGACTGGATGATTTCAGATCTATTACCACTCCATCCAAATGCTGTGATTCCAGAAAATCTGCATCCTTGCCAAACAGAGCCATCGGAATGTGCCTTTGCTCATCTCTCTCCTCCTGGGCAGCCTCTCCTCTCTGGTTACCTTTCCCTCCTGCTTCTCCTCTGTGATGACCTAAGTTCTCTGCTTCTTTCAAACCCACAGGCAGATTTCAATAGACCTGATTAATGCTAAAAATCCAAAACAGAAAATAGAACCCCCACTGCAGATATTCACAAAAAAGAAACTGGAGATAAAGCTCATCAAAAACTGTATAACAAAGTAAGGGAATAAAAATCATTCGGGTCAAGCTCAGGAACAATGTAAATAAGCTCATATTTGAAAAAACACATAGCTGAGTATTTGTGAATTCTCGGCCAGGAATGGGCAAAGGGTGAGAGTGTGGTGAGTGTATGTGTATATGTATACATGTGTATATATGTGTTCATGTGTATATATGTGTATATGATGTGTGTTCATATGTATATATGCGTGCATGTGTATGTTCATGTGTATATGTGTTCATATGTATATGTGTGCATGTGCATGTGTATGTGTGTATATGTGTATGTGTAGGTGTTCATATGTATGTGTGTGCATGTGTATGTATGTATGTATATGGGTGTATGTGTTCATATATATGTGTGCATGTGTATGTATGTGTATATGTGTGTATATGTTCATGTGTAGGTGTCCATATGTATATGTGTGCATGTGCATGTATGTGTGTATGTGTGTATGTGTTCATACATATAATGTGTTCATATGTATATATGTGTGCATGTCTATGTATGTGTATATGTATATGTGTACGTGTATGTGTTCATATGTATATACATGTGCATGTGTATGTGTATATGTATGTGTGTATGTGTTCAGGTGTATATATGCATGCATGTGTATAAGTGTATGTGTATATGCGTGCATGCGTATGTATGTATGTGTGTATATGTGTATGTGTTCATATGTATATATGCGTGCATGTGTATGTATGTGTATATGTTTATGTGTATATGTGTATGTGTTCATATGTATATATGCATGCATGTGTATGTATGTGTATATGTTTGTGTATATGTGTATGTGTTCATATGTATATATGTGTGCATGTGTATGTATGTGTATATGTTTATGCGTATATGTGTATGTGTTCCTATGTATATATGCGTGCATGTGTATGTATGTGTATATGTGTATGTGTTCCTATGTATATATGCGTGCATGTGTATGTATGTGTATATGTTTATGTGTAGGTGTATATGTGTTGTATATGCGTGCATGTGTATGTATGTGCGTGTATATGTGTATGTGTATATATGCATTCATATGTATATATGCGTGCATGTGTATGTATGTGTATGTGTAGGTGTATATATGTGTTCATATGTATATATGTGTGCATGTGTATGTATATGTATATGTTTATGTGTATATGTGTAGGTGTATATGTGTTGTATATGCATGCATGTGTGTGTATATGTGTATGTGTATATATGCATTCATATGTATATATGTGTGCATATGTATGTATGTGTATATGTTTTTGTATATGTATATGCATACATGTGTGCACATGGGTGTGTTTATGTCTCTATGTGTGCAGGTATGTGTGTCTATATATGTGTGTGTATGTTTGTATATGTATGTAGGTGTGCATATGTATGTGGGTGGGTGTGTGTGTTTAAAATCCTTAATAGAGGAACTGGACAAAGCTAGGGCAGAAAAGCCACTGCAGACAGGGTATGGAAATGCCTGGAAGCTTTACTAGTGAACTAGCCCTCGTCCAAACACCAGGATAGCGTTTTGCCTTGTTAAGGTTACATGGTGAATACATTCAGATATACCAGCAGGAATCTTTTTAATAATAACCACCAGGCACCTGGCAACAGAGAGACAGGGAGATGGGAAAGACCCCAGATGTGGTGGCGATAAGGAGAGCTGGAGGCCCAAGCGACATCCAACTGTGAAGAGCCAGGAGCCCCCGTGCAGTGATCTGAATATTTGCACCCCCCAGAATTCATATGTTACAGCCTAATCACCAGGTGGTGGCATCAGGAGACAGGGCCTTTGAGAAGTGATGAGTCTCGAGGGTGAGGCCCTTGTGGATGGAATCAGCACCTTTATAAAAGAGGACTCCAGAGAGCTACCCCATGCCCTCCACTAAGCGAGGACACAGCAGGAAGGTGCCATCTATGAACCAGGAAGCAGGCCCGGAACAGGCCTGGATTTCGGACTTCCCAGTCCTAGAGCTGTGAGCAATAACATCTGCTGCTTCTAACCGGCCCAGTCTATGGTATTTTGTTATGGCAGCCTGAACAGACGGATACACACATCAAGAATCCAAAGCTTGAAGACAGGAAGGCGGGCAGGCCTGGGAAGGCCTGAGATGAAACTTTAAGTTCAAGAGAACTGAGTGTAAAACTTAGTTTGAGGACCAAAGAAAAACTATGTGGAGGGCCCCACCGGAAGAACCCTGGCAAAGGAGTGACCCAGGGTAATTTCAGTTTGAGCCAAGGAGACTGGACTTAGAAATGAAAGAACCCGGACGTGAAGTGTCTGGGGAGGCCTGGGAGGGTGCATTAGCAGGAAGTATGATGAGGTCTCCAGCTAGGAAAAGGAAGGGACTGGAAAGTGCCCCAGATACAGGGAACTCACTCCCCACTCTCCTCCCTTCTCTGCTTACAGCTGGAAGCCAAATGCTTCCATCCCAACAACCAGGGTTTCCGGGCCAGGCACAGCCGTGTTTAGACCTCGCCTTTACCACTTGCCAGCTGTCTAAGAAACAGTGGGAAGGTTATTCAGGCTTCTCATCCATAAAGTGGGGACAATAAGACCTTTTTGCAGGATGTGAGGATAATTGGTCTTGAACGTCTATATGGAGAATTCATGTCTACAAAATGCCTACCTCCCTGTAGGTCATAATTCACTGTAATTGCTATTGAATGCTATCAGTTCCTGAACACATTGCTAGGGGCAAGGGAGGTCAAAGAAAAGAGAAGGTAGGAAAAGCTAAGATCCTGTGTTTGGAAGAAGAAATTCTATCTCCTCCCTCCTTTGATTTCTGTGATGTAAAGGCCCAAAGTGACCCAGGACCAGGAAATCCAATTGTGTCGGGGCAGCCTGTGATCGCCCAGTGTCAAGATTTAACCGTTGCTTTTACAAACATGCATTGAGTCCCAGTTATGTGTATTGCACTCTTAATGCTGGGGACAGAGACACAGATCCAGATGGACTATGGGGCACAGAATGACAATCGGGTACTGGGCTTAAAGGTCCTGATCATTGAACTGTACACCTAAAATAGGAGGATTTCATGGCATGTAAATTACACCTTATTACAGCTGGATCATTACCAGTCATGAAGCCTTGAGTAAGGCAGGGACTTCCTCCCTCAGTCTCAGCTGTTTTCCTGCTGAAACCCGACCCTGCCCTCTACAACAGCTGCCTTAAATGACCTCACAGTTCGTCCTCAGGTCCCATTTTAAAGCAAAACAAGGTACACAGAAGTGCTATGTAAACTGGAAAGGATGCAGAGGGCCCCATCATTATACTTTCTCTCTGATAAATGCAGAAACTCAAAAGAGGGAGATTTCAGGGAGCTAGAAAGGTTGGGGGGTTCCTGGAGGAGGTGAGTTTGAGTGAGATCCTGGAATATCAGCAGGATTTAGATGGGCAAGGAGGAGGGAGAAGAGGAACAAAAAGGAGGAGGGAGAGGAAAAGGAGGAGGAAAAGGTGGAGGAGGAAGAAAAGGAGGAGAAGAAAGAGGAGGAAGAGGAAAAGTAGGAGAAGGAGGAGGACAAGGAAGAGGAGGAGGAGGAGAAAAAACGAGAAAGAAGAAGAGGAGGAGAGAATAAAGGAGGAAGAGAAGGAAGAGGAGGAGGAGAAAGGGGAAGAAGAGGAAGAGGAGGAGGGAATGGGGGGAGGAGGAGGGAATGGGGGAGGAGGAGGGAATGGGGAAGGAGGAGGAGGACGCTGCAGGTGGAGGAGTCTCTGGAGCACAGCTGTGACAGTGGTGAAGGTGAACTGTGCTTCCACGGCAGTGATGAGATGTGCCCCATTACACTGGATGCTTCACCCATGCCAAGACCATGTAGGACCCACGAGTTAAACAATTAAACACTTCCAGAAAAACACGCTTCTGATTTCTCTTGAAACACAGGCAGACCTTGTCAACCTTCTAGCCAGGCAAAAATGAACTAGACCTGCCATAACCCCTAACACTCACTGACACTGCAGCCTCTCCTCCTCCCCCACACTGCGGCCTCCCCTCCTCCCCCACACTG
>PVKV010027830.1:0-25912 GCA_004027835.1 Alouatta palliata | reverse complement strand
TCCTCACGACGCAGCCCGAGGACATGGTGCGGAACGAAATAGGCCGTCAGAAAAGGACCGATCCTGCGCGATTCCACTCAGGAGGCCCCTGGAGTCACCAAACTCAGAGAACAGAAAGCGGAAGGGTGGGTGTCGGGGGCTGGGGAGGCAGAATGGGGAGTGAGTGTTTCATGAGACAGGGGCTGTGCGGGAAGGTGGACGATGGCTGCACAGGGCGGGGGTGGGGGGTGGTGGCGGGGGACTCTGCTATTTTAGCTGTTCTGATGTCCAGTGCATATACATTGCTGTTAGATCTTCCTGTTGATTCAACCCTTCTATTGTTCTATAACCACTTTTCTTTCTCTAGTAACAATTTCTGAAGAAAAGTTTATTTCACGTGACACAAACGTAGCCACTCCTGCTTTCTGCTGGTCACCAGCGGTGTGGGATATCTTTTTCCGTTCCTTCACTGTCAGCCTATGTGTTCAACGCTAGTGAATGGTTCATGTAACGGTAAACATTACATCGATTCTGTCACAATAAAAAATGTAATATGCACAAGACAAGCTACAGAAAAAAATTCTAAAATAACAAAATGACCAACCTACCAGAATGCAAAGACAGACAAATTCAACGATGAGACTTTTCACCTTTCAAATTAAGAGACACTCTAAATGACAATCTTTTGTTTGTTTTTAGTTTTTCCCGCTCTATCACCAAGGCTGGAGTGCAATGGCACAATCTCAGCTCACTGCAACCTCCACCTCCCAGGTTCAAGCAATTCTCCCACCTCAGGCTCCCAAGTGGCTGGGACTCCAGACGCATGCTACCATGCCTAGCTAATTTTTGTATTTTTTTTAGTAGAGACAGGGTTTCGCCATGTTAGCCAGGCTGGTCTCAAAATCCTGACCTCAGGTGATCCACCTGCCTCGGCCTCCCAAAGTGCTGAGATTCCAGATGTGAGCCACCACGCCCAGCCTAAATGACAGAATCTTAAATTCATCAGGAGGTGGGAAAATGGGCAGCTTCTTAATTCTGTGGACATGTAAACTGCACACCATTCAATCAAACGTTTTGTTACGGCCCTACTTTTTAGCGGAATCTCAGTCTACTGAGGAAACGATGAGAAATGTGGACAAAGATCTGAGCAGAAATGAACCCATCCCACCTGAGCTAACGTCCAAACGCAATGAACTCATCCCACCTGAGCTAACGTCCAAACGAAATGAACCCACCCACCTGAGCTAACGTCCAAACGCAATGAACTCATCCCACCTGAGCTAACGTCCAAACGCAATGAACCCATCCCACCTGAGCTAACGTCCAAACGCAATGAACCCATCCCACCTGAGCTAACGTCCAAACGAAATGAACCCATCCCACCTGAGCTAACGTCCAAACGAAATGAACCCATCCCACCTGAGCTAACGTCCAAACGCAATGAACTCATCCCACCTGAGCTAACGTCCAAACACAATCTGGAGAGATGCATTGCGTGTGCGTCGGTAAATAAACAGGGTACCCCACAGACAGTCTAGAGAGGTGTCCCGTGTGCATCAGTAAATAAACAGGGTACCCCACAGTCTAGAGAAGCATCCCGTGTGTGCATCAGTAAATAAACAGGGTACCCCACAGACAGTCTAGAGAGGTGTCCTGCGTGTACGTGTGTCAGTAAATAAACAGGGTACCCCACAGACAGGGTGCCTCCCCTCTGACCCACCACATCTACAAGAAACTCACCACATACCTAGCAGCCCATGTAGCTGAGAACGCGTTTACAGCTGGGACGCTTCGGAAGACAGCCTGGCGTGACCCATGCGCCCTCTGACCAACCTACTTCCCCCAGTCCCATGCTCCAGACACACCTGCAGCTCACACACCTGCATGCACCACTATATGGCTAACAGCACTCTGCCCACTCATCCCGAGGCACAAGAACAGGAGGAGCAAAGCTGCAGTGTGCCAGTGAGCCAGCCAGAGAGACGGGCACTCGGAGAGCAGATGCACAGACGTGCACCCGGACAGGCTTCTGCCACAGAGCACTATAGCCAGCCTGCACTCACAGCTGCAGAAAGGGCGGCCAGGGCACAAGGACAGTGGCCTGAGCACGGCGAGAGGGCAGGGCGGGGATGAAGCAGGCGGTCCTGCTCGCATGCACCACCTTATCCAGCCCACGTGCGTCACAACGCTTGCATGAGGTGTTTGTGCTAACATGTGCCCTGAAGCATCTCTTGCAATAACAAAACACAGCACGTGCCCTAGACACTAAATAAGTTCCAGAACCCTCAATTCCAACTAATAATCCAAAATACCACAGGGCTGGCCCAAAAAGGCACCAGGCACCCAAGGGCACTGATATCCCAAGGGCACTGCGCGGAGCATGCCAGGCAGGGAACCGTGTTCCCGTGCCCCTGTGATAAACCAAGAACAACTCTGCCCTCACCCAAGTCTGGATTTGCCTGTTACATCCTTCCGTGCTATGCGAATACCGTGCTGGTGCGTTTTCCGCTTATTTCCCACAAGAATGTCACAATGATATTCCTACAGAAAATAGTTGCACAAATACTTGCTATGCCTCATTCAGGGAAAAAGGCAGACCGTAGTGCACAGAGAGAAAAATCCAATTAAGAAAAATACTTTCAGGCCAGGAGCGGTGGCTCACAGCACTTTGGGAGGCAGAGGCGAGAGGATCACTTGAGCCCAGGAGTTCCAGACCAGTCCTGGCAACATACGAAGATTACATCTCTAAAATTTAAAACAAAACAAAACCCCAGCCAGGTGTGGTGGCACCCTCCTGTAGTCCCAGCTACTTGGGAGCTGAGGCGGAAAAATCACTTGAGCCCAAGAGGTCGAAGCTGCAGTGAGCTGGGGTCACACCACTTCACTCCAGCATAGATGACAGGGCGAGAGACCCTGTCTCCAAAAACAAGAGAAAGAAAAATCTTTCCGTGGCAGAGATTATAGCGAGGGCAGGGACACGCACTCCTCAGCAGGGCCAGAAGGGGCCATGGTGAGCTGCACCCCGGCTTCCCACGTTTCCAGCGGAAGAGCCATGGTGCATTCCCGTCTCTCCCGACATATGAAGACAGGACACCGCACTTCTCCCCAACCCCCAAGAACACAGAGAAGGGGTCAGCCTCTGCATTCTTCTTCACTGTCCTGAGGTTCTCTGACGAGCACGTACCAATTGCTGCTCTGATTATTCTCCTGATTAGACATGCATCGAAAAACGTCACATACATTTACAGAAGCTCGCCATAAGCGGCTAGGGGCTGAGCCAAGGGGCACATCACGTGAGGTAGGTCCCCGATGGCCTCCAGGTGAGGAGGCTGGCCCTCCTCCCACCTGCCCTGCTCTCTTCCGGCCCGCTGCCTCTCAGCACAGCCCCTTACAGCACCATACACACTCACACAGGCACACATGCACGCACACAGACATGCAGGAAGACCCTCTCATTGCACGCGCTGCTGTCCCTGGGTCCCAAACAGCAGCAGGAGAGCCCTTCTGAGACAGGAGGGACGGGAACATGGGCTGGGGTCCAAAATTCCCCTTCACTTCATTAGACAAGTTAATGGTCATGGTTATCGTTCTTGACGGTTCCATATTCCTTAGATGCAGACAGCGAAACACTCAAATATGAAATAAGATGATGCCTGGGATTTGCTTTAAAAAATTACAGTCCTTCCCCCTTCAAAACAGGAGCAGGAAGTTGGATGAAACAAAATGAGTGAGATGTGGCTAACTGGTGACCGAGATACATGGGGTGCACTGAGCTAATCTCTCCACGTCAGTGAAAGCTGGAAATTTTCCACACAGGATGGCACTTTTAAGTCAACAGACATATTTAAGCCACAAGTTCTTAACAATAGCAAAAAGAGAAGCGTTCCCTGCTGGTCCCGCAGGCAAGTGTGAGGGGAGCCTGGGCCCTCTGTGCCCTGGGGTGAAGGGAGGGACCCCACAGGGACCCGCCTTCCAGGTCCACAGTGTCCTGGGCTTCCTCTCCCACATGCCAACGCTGAGGCAGAAAACAGCCAAGGCCAGGGACTCGGGGCGACCACAGAGCTCCTGCAAAGCCCTCGCCTGCAGCTCCAGTGTGAGCCCTGCACTGCCCACCAAGGCTCACCCAGAGTGCCCAGGACATCTCAGGGTCTGGGCACAGCCAAGGAGGCTTGGGGGTGAGAGAAGGGGCTGCTTCCCTAGAAGGGCCGGAGGGCTGTGGAAGGCCCCACACTGGGCAGCACAGGTTTTCCTGAGAGCTGTGCTTTCCCGCACCTCTCACCTGACTCCTGGACCACAGGACGCTGCGCCTCTCCCCTTCCCACCAAGGGCGAAGTCTGCTGCAAAGGGCGGTGTGGGGTCTGTGTCCGTGCCCTCGCTCCCCTGGATCTACAAATGGCCACATCCTCCTAACAAGGACAGCGCATCACTGCTAAGAACCCCAGGTTTTCTTGTTACCGCTACGCGGTTACTTCGGGCTAAAGACAACTCTGCTTCTTCAAATCCACTTGGTTTCTTCTTCTGGGTGCCTTAGTGGCACCAGAAACCCCTGCCCAGCGGTCCCAGCCCCACAGCCTTGCCCCCCAGACATCCTCCCGGGGCCGGGCAACACTATGGACAGCACGCAGCTTGCCGCCAGCGCACTCCTGGCAATCCAGAGTCCCAGACACAGTCCTGCCCAAGGCCAGACCAGCCTGGCCCACATTTCTCCAGGCTGCTCCAGGGCTCCTGCCCCTCCCTCGTTCCACCAGGCCCAGGCCTCCCTCCCCCCTGGCTTCTCTGCCTATGGCTTCCCACCCCCACTGGTGCCGCTTTCCCAGGCCTGCGGTCATTTCACCCTCCCAGAGGCCTCCTTGGCCAAGGTCCTGGAAGGTGGAGCAGAGCCTGGAGCACAGCAGCCCCTGTGGTGGGGGCCACCCTGTGGGGTCCTGGCCACCGCCCTCAGACCCTGGGGCCACACCTCACTGAGCAAACCAGGACAAGAGACCCCACAGACGCTCCTGAGAGAAAACAGATCCTCCTTTATCTAGAATCCATTAAACACCAAAGAGGTCACAACGCAAATAACAACGTTTAATGGGAAAAGCCCATCTACACTAGAAGCATACAGCTCAGGCTGGGAACTGAATGGGGTGGGGACACCGAAGCCACATGGACCTCCACAGGAGGCAGCCGTAGCAGCAGTGGGGAACAGAAGCAAACCCAAACCCAGCGGAAGGGGCCAGCCTCACCCCCTGCCCAGGCACACCGGGATGCCCCAGAGGGTGGACGACCCTGGACACAGGCCTCACCCAGTCCAGGAGCCGAGGAAGCTGCTCTGGGAAGCCTCTCACTGGCAGGAAAGACTTCAAGGTGAGTTCCAGTTCTCCTAAATTCAACTGCAAGCCCAAGGCCTGTGCCAGCCCCAGCACCACCAGCAAGCCACCACCAGGACAGGCCACCATCAACAGGGTTCTGTGATCCCCAGCACATAAGCCCAACCAGGTCAAAACCCTTCCTGACTCCATGTAGGTAAAGGGTGTGTCCCCGGACACGGGTGCCGCCCTCGGCTGCTGAACCCACATGAGGAAGAAGGTTCACCCCATTTCCCCAACGGGAGCCCAAGACCACCACCCAAGGCAGGTCCCCAGCCCCCAGCCAATGACAAGGAAGACACTGAGCCCAGCTGGACTCAACGAGCCACACAGAGGCAACCCAGGGGGTTTACCTTGTTTTCACAGTTTAAAGAGCTTCATAAATTAAGACGAAACCCACTAGGGTCAGGCCAGCTGGGTGACACTCACTGCATCCAAGAATGTTAACAAAAATCACAGTTTTGATAGTTCTGCAAAAAAAAACTTAGCAAATTTACAACAAAACTGTCAAGTAATTAAGGCAAGGCACTTCACACATGAACTCAAACTGCTAATTAAAATCCCCTCGCTTAATTGACTACATTTGCATATCATTCAACTTGGGAGTATAATTTTTTTAATGGTTTGGGCAACAGGGTTGTAGCCAGGAAGTGGGGCGGCAGCAGGTGAGGGAAAGCGAAGGTGCTGCCAGCGGCACACCCAGAGCACCAGGCAGGTGGCCTGGGGCCCATCCAGGCCGGGGCCCCACCTCCCTCCAGGTCCACACGGGGGTCCAGGGAGGAAGCAGCGGAGATCTCACAGACGTCTGGCCAGCTGTGGAGATCCTGGGCATCCCTAACGCAGAAAGCAGCCTGGGGCAGGCTTCAGTGCAGGCACACGGAACACCTCCCTCTCCAAGGCCCAGCCTCAGGGCCCTTAGCACAAGGACAGCAGAAAGGGGAGGAGACAGCAGGCCTTCTGCGACCTCGCCAGCACAGAGGCCTGGTGTGGGCTGGCCCGCTGACAGCCACTCCGCGACTGCTAGCCCACAGGACATAGGTGGCGGCGCAGGTGGCCTCGGTGGACGCACACACCTTCAGCAGCACACATGCAGTGTCCAGAGCTCCGTTGAGGGTGGCTGAGCTGCCCAGTCCTGTGTGCAGCTCCTCCCACCTGGACCGGGGGTCAGAGGCCAGCCCCCACGCTCACCCTCACCAGACGGGCAAGAGTCGCTTGCTCTGGGGTCCCAGGCTCATGCTTCCTCTGCAGAGGGGTATCTCGAGGCTGTGAGTGCCCGGCCCCCATCCTCAGGGATCAGAGCCTGTCGGGGCCAGGGAGGCCGAGCAGCCTGTGCCCAGAAGCCCCACCGGCACCATGGCAGGCCTGTCCTGGGTACCGTGCAGGTCCACGCAGGGCCACCGACCCTCCACGGCAGCACAGGAACAGCATGTCTAGGACACAGAGGCCCAGCTTGGCCCAGTCATCTGGGGAACCATAACAAAAGAGGGCCACGGGCAACCGGAGCTGCCATCCACGGCCAAGTGGAGGCTCCCAGGCCACGGGAGCCTGAAGGGAGGCACGGAGACAAACTGCTCCCCAAGAAGGCCTCGAGTACTCTGAGCACAAGCTGTGACGCCTAACTCCTCTCAGACAGGCCTCTCGGGGCTAGCCGGTGAGGGAGGGAGCCAGGGATGCCTGCCCCGGAGCTGCCTGGGCTGTGGGCAGCCACACTAGATGGGGATCCAGGCCTGCCCAGCCCAGTGCCTGGCACAGAGAAGCCCTTGATGGCACCAGGTGCGAGGGCACTGTGAGAGATGCCCACCATGTGGGGGTGATCAGCCTCTCAAGGCCCATTTGACTCCTTAAGTAACCCGTCCTGGGTAGGGTCAAATGGGCAACCTCAGACGGCCCACAGAAGACGCCAGCCTCCCAGGGCCCTCAGGAATGAGGCGTTCACACATGTTCTGCAGGACAAGCTCAGCACCCAGCCAAGCCTGGCCTGCACGCTAAGGAGGGACACGTTCCCTCAACAGGGCAAGAAGGACCCAACCTACAGGCCTTACTTCCAAAAAAGAAACCAAGAGCATTTCTGCTTCTGGGCAAAGGTGCACACTCCGTAGTAAAAGCAAGAATGTTTCATGTTATTTTAAGGGCAGAGAGCCTGCATCAGACTCTGCATCGACTGTGCGCCCAATCGGCCTCCTCTCAGGAGCTGGACCAGCGTTCCCAGCAGGGAGCACCCCAGCCAGGGCAGAGTGAGAGCAGTCTGCAGACCGACAGCCGCCTCTCATTCCCATCACTTACACATTCACTCCTGGGCAGAAGAAAACAATGTCATTAGCCAAGACACCTGACTCTGCTAGCAACCTGGTCTTCTCTGCAAAGACTGATATCAAAGGGAGCCACCGGCACAGCCACAGCTCTCAGGAGCCACAGCAGCCCAGGAGCACCGCAGGGAGCACCCGAGCCACTCCAGATACACGCAGGGCACAGACACAGACAGAGGCAGCGCCAGTGCCGCTGGACACCTGCCGGGTGCTCCCCGACCTCCCACCACCCCTCACCCACTCCTGACACACTTCCTGGTAAAGTCAGCCAGTCTCCAGGTGCCCCCATCACGGCACAGGAGCTGTCATGGAGTCACCGTCACGGAGTCACCGTCACCTCACACACGGTCACCTCACACATGCAGCTCCAGGGTCGAATCGGGTTGGGAAGGGCCACACAACAGCCCAGTCAGTGCCCTGGGTCCTGGGGTGGAACCCTTAGGACAGCGACAGAGCCTCTGGTTTAGGTGGCAGCGTCCCCTGCCACCCATGCCCACCTGAGGCCGCCAGCCTGAGCTGCGTTTCTCTGACACAAACAGCACTGTGGGAGCTGCAGGAAGCCTAGAACAGGAGCCGTTTTCTTCTCAGGCAGCCGCCGAGGCCCCAGCAGAAGGCCGGTGGTCCAGACAGGGCCAAGAGCTGGGAGGAGCATCAGCACGCAGCCTCACCAGCCGAGGGTAGCATGCCAGCACCTCCCAAGCCCTAAACGTGGACCCAGGATATAAGTGCTCCCACGTCAGAAGACAGTGAACCCATTTCTTCAAACGGTGAAACAATGGCCAGGCGCCATGGCTCGCCTGTGATCTCAGCAGTCTGGAAGGCCTAGGTGGGCAGATCACAAGATCAGGAGATTGAGACCATCCTGGCCAACATGGTAAAACCCTGTCTCTACTAAAATATAGAAAATTAACCAGGTGTGGTGGCGCGCGCCTGTAGTCCCAACTACTCAGGAGGCTGAGGTGGGGGAATCACTGGAACCGGGGAGGCGGAGGTTGCAGTGAGCTGAGATCACGCCACTGCACTCCAGGCAACAGAGCAAGACTCCATCTCAAAAAAAAAAAAAAAAAAAAATTGGAAGAGTGAGAGAAGAAACAGCATTCCCCTTCCAGCCAGAGAACAGAGCTGCCAATAACCCCTGACTACCGGGACCTGCAGAGCTCCACTGAGTCATTCAGTGAGTTATTGAATCTCGTCCCCAAACTGGGGACCCAGACGTGACCAGGCCCCTGCCACCCTAGCCCCTGAGGCTGGCGAAACAACCACACACACGACGACCCCCACAGCCAGGGAGACAAGGCCCCCCGGCAGGCCCGACCAGGGCTGGGTGTGCCGCCGATTCAGCCCCAGCAGCTGCAGCAGCACCGGCAGAGCACTCCCTTCATGTTTATGAGTCAAACAAGGAAAATCAGGGACGACACGGACACGCACCCAACGGAATCTCGGCCGTTTCCCAGGCTCCCGCCAAGGTGCCTCTCAAAGCCCCCTCATCCATTTCCCCCCAAGCAAGACAGGAGCATTACCCAAAGGGACAAGCACTTCAAGCAAAGGCCTACTAGGCGGCAGGTGGGACACGGGCTGAGGGCCACAGGCGCCAGGCGCCACCACGCCACCTCCAGGCCACAGCCAGCACAGGTGCTCGGTCCATCTGGTCCTAGTCTGGATTTTACTATTGTTCCCACAATCTCATCTAAAATTCACACGAGTCCTGGTCCTTCATTTTCATACATCAGCAGGCTCATGTGGCGGCATGTCCCAGAGCTGAAGGCTCCCTGGGCCCCGCAGCTAGGCCACCCCAGCAAGGCAGCCTGGAAAAATATCAAGTACCGCACAGAGAAACCAACACGCAGGCTCCGGGAAGCGCGGCCCTTCTGGAACTCTCTCCCCTATTCACAAAGCAGCAGCACCTACAAGCAATCACTTATCATGCCCCCACAGGACCCCAGGTGAGCCAGTGCTAAGGGTCACTCAGCATAGCACCTGGTCTGCAGAGGGCAACCAGGCCTCGAGAGGGCAGGTGGGACAGCCAGAGGTGACTCCTCCATCCCACCAGCCCCTGGGATGCCTTCCGTGTCAGGACCCACTATAGGGCCAGGCACAGTGGCTCGCGCCTGTAATCCTAGCACTTTGGGGGGCAGAGGCAGGTAGATCACTTGAGGTCAGGAGTTCCAGACCAGCTTGACCAACATGGTAAAACCCCATCTCTACTAAAAATACAAAAAAATCAGCTGGGCACGGTGGCACACATCTGCAATCCCAACTACATGGGAGGCTGAGGCAGGAGAATCCCTTGAACCCAGGAGACAGAGACTGCAGTGGGCTGAGATTGCACCACTGCACTCCAGCCTGGGCAAGAGAGACTGTCTCAAAAAAAAAAAAACAAAAACCCCACTCCAGACCACAAGGGTGACAGCCAGGACAGGGCAGGAAGGAGCCACCCTACCGCCTGCTCTGGCACTAGGAAGCCAGGTATAAAGAGCTGGTCCCCGGGCCACCTCCCACTCCATGACCCTCTGGCCTGGTGACCGTTGGTCAGGAGGGGAAGAGCCCTTGAGAATGAGAGCGGGGCCTCTTTTCCAGCTCTCCCAGATATTAGGGAAATAATTCAGCCTCTGTATTTTGACTCAAAACAAAGAAACTTTTTAAAAACATTTCAGCTGAAACTTGCATAATTCTTCCAGTGGAGAAATTCTCCCTCAAATCTTTCGCAATCCTTAGAAAGAGACACACTATTGCCACAGAGCCCGGCCCCAGCGTGGACACCTCCTGCCAGACGGTCAGGGCCCAGGCCCTCTCCGGAGGCCCTGCCGGCAGTGAAGACCTAACGTGAGCTGGAGCTGCAGCCCCACAACCCCACGAGACTCCAGGGCGGGGTTCGGCTCACACTTACCCCAGACTTCCTCGCTCCATATCCTGTCTGCCCTCACCCGGAGACTCAGACAGACAGACATTGCACAAAGCCGCAGAGACGGCTGAGAAACAAGATGCTGACAGAGGGCTCCCCGCCTCACACCATGACCCTGCTGCCCCAGAAGGCAAGGGACCCAGCCCAGATCCCAGAGGGGTCCCAAATAGATGGACAACAGAGCATGTCGGGCAATGACCACCAGGCTCTGCTCCCTGCAGGAGCCACCAGGGACAGCCACCCATGCCCTCCCCGGTCCATGCGTAGCCGCCCAGGGTGGGCTGAGTCAACAACCACTCTCAAGCTGCTGTTATACCCCCACTTGAGAAGACCCAGCGGCCGGCCTTCTTTCCAGAATCCTCCCCTGGGGGGCAGACCAGCCCAAACCTGCAGTCCCTGGCCTTCTGCACAGGGACCAGGGCCTGCCCAGGAACCTGACCCCAGGGCCTGGCCCAAGACCAGGCTGGAGAAAACAGTAACAAACACATTCTTCCCAAGGAAGCCGGCGGACAGAGGGACAGGTGGCCCCCGAAGCGCCCCCCGGACCTGAGGTTGTTTGGGAGACCACAGCCCCAAACCCACACGGCCACTGCGCTGAGTGAGGGGCATCCCAAAAACAAACTCCTGATGCCGTCCCTGCCTGTGAGCGGCTCAGCGTAAAAGAGCAAAACACAACTCCCTCTCAGAGGGTCTCCGAGCCCGGCACCCCTTCCAGGCTTGTACATCCACGAGTGGTCACTCCCCAGAACAGGCCTCAGGACTCCAAGCTTCCAAGCCTGACCACCCGGCTAGGTACCTGCCTGAGGAAACACTGCCTAGGACTGGGGCACCCATGCGGTGACATGGGTCAAAAGGCCCAGCACGAGAGACCAGAAAACCCATGTGGAGGACCCTCTACTGTGGTGCGCAGAGCTTCCCAACCAAGCGACCCTCAGCCCACAGCCCACTAAGACCCACACCAGCCCACACAGAACAAAGGCAAGCCACCCTGAAAGACCCCTGGGAACTTGGGCAACTGCAGGACATGACCCTAATTCTCCAGTCACCAGAACACGCAGCGCGCACGTGACAATGAAGAGCCGCCTCTCACACCGGGGACCCACTGCCCCTCGGAGCAGGATCCTGCTGTGGCCCAAGGAAGGCACCGCACCACCCTGTCATCAGCCCGCAAGGAAAGCGCTTGGCCCGAGTGCGACATTCTGTGGGACAAGGGGCAGTGTCCCAGGCAGCGGGTCAAGCAGCAGCTCAAACTGCCAGTCTGTCTCCCTGACAGCCATCTATACAGACAAAAGGACAGGTCCAGTGGAAGCCCACAGCTATCACACAGCCCAAGAAGAAAGGGGTGAGCCGACCGGAAAGGAGAAAAGGGTGGGAGCAGGGAAGGCTGAGGCTCCCCGTCTGCTGGCCAAGGGCTCTCAGCGGCACAATGACCCAACTGTGCCACTCAAAACATACAAGCCCAAAATCAAAGAGTCATCCCCAGTTCACACTGAGACAGAGAGGGTAAGCAACTAATCCAAGGTCACAAAGCCAGTGTGGGACCGAGTGGGAGGTGAGACAATCTCCGCCCCACACACACACCTGACAAAGATGGCACTCCCAGGGTCCTGAAGAGGGGACTTGCCAAGCACTCACACAGCCCACACGGTCTTCCAAGATACAGCAGCGAGAAGCTGGCGAGACCTGACAGCCACCGGACGGGAGCGGAGGCCGCCTCTGCACCACCACGACAGGAGGGGGCACTGGAGGAAGACTCGGCCCCTCACGCTGTCACCGTGCTGCTGACAGGCCAGGGTCTCAGACACAGCCACCCTCACACAGGGTTTCCAAGGCGAAAGTGCCGCCCCGCCTCCCACTGTTCGGGACCCGAGAACATCACTGCCCTCTCCCACCCTGCATCATGGGTAGCAGGGTGGCGCTGACCCAGCCCACTCGCTCGGGTAGGTGATCCAGCCCTGGCCTGGCCAAACACCCGAAAGGCAATTCCGCTCCCTCCCCGCTCTGCAGAGCCCGAAGGCCTGCTGGGAGAACAGCCCCTGCAAAGAGTTCCAGTACATTCCTTGTTCCTTCTGCCCTCATCCTCAGCAGATCAAAAGTATTAAAATAAGCTACAAAGGAAGTGAAGAAATCAAAACATATCCCAAGAATAAGCTGTCAAGATGTGAGTGGGAGGACCCAAGGTCGGCCAGCTAGGGCGAGGGCGGGGCCTCCAGGCCACTCCTTCTAGGACAAGTAGGGTCTGGGCACCGCAGGTCCACGCCCACCCTGAGACCACACTCCCTTCTGTGTCGTCCCTATGAGCACGCAGACACGCACGCGGCTGTCCTGGGGAGACTTCAGGGTACTCTGCAGCCCAGATCTCCCAACCACACCGTCACAGAGCCCATGGAGCAGGCACTGAGCAAGGGCAGAGTGCCCGGCCGCCATCCCTTGTCAGGAACACGGGGCAGGAGGCAACACGGACAGGGTAGGTGCCCCACCCCCAGGAGCATGAGGAAAGCCCGCAGGAGCTGGGAAACATGCAGGGAGCCAGGCAGAGGCCACCAATGCCAGGGCCGGGTTGTGGCCACCACTCAGGCCTGGAGACGCCAGGCGCTCAGACTGAGCACATCTTCATCATGGCTCGGGAATTGCTTTTTAATTGGAAAATGAAATTTCAGAGCAGTGCTGGAGAAGACTTCAAAAGGGAAAGGTGGCTTGGAAGCATCCACTGAGATGACCAGAGGGGAAGCCTGACTGGCGCGCCTCTAGGGGCCTGAGGACCCCGGCGCTTACAACCGCAGCGCCTGCCGCAGAGAGGGAGAAGCTGGGTGACCTGGGCCCTGCTGGCCCCCCAGCAAAGCCCAGGAAGACAGACAGATCACAAACACACACGACCCACAGTCGGACAAAAACAGACACACCCAGCTCAGCCGAGAGTCTCTGCCTTCGGCTCCAGACAGTGACGTGAATGTGTCCCAGCAGCTCAGGCCTTGGCCACGGGTGACCCACTCCACAGCCTGCCTGAGCCCACCACAATACTCCCGACACGTGGCTTCCTCCAGCCACAGGCACTGGCGAGGGTGGGCCGCCCCAAACGGAAAGGCCCCCAGCCCACAGGGAGCGCCATCATGCCCACCCCAGCCAACTCCCCGTGTGACACGAAAGGCCCCGGCCTTCTGGGTCTGTCGGCAGCCCTGCCAGGAGCATCCTTACCCAGCCCACAGGGCTGCAGGCAGCTGCACCTAAGCCCTGGCCTGGCAGGGCCAGAGCGCCCCTGAACACGCATGCACGCGCACACTCTCCGCAGCCCCCTCCGAGCAGAGGCGACAGTCCCTCACTTCCATCCACAGCCCCTCCTCCCCACGATCTGACACTCTGCTGGAGGGCCGCCCAGAGAAAACCGGGCTGGAGCATCTATTCACAGATTTCGAAAAAAAAGTTTGATGCAATAGCTGAATTAATTAGGCCTCCCAAGAATAGCTGAGCCAATGCAGCATTCTGTGTGTGCAATTTAATAAGCCTGGATATTTAAAAAAAAAGTTGCAAACACTTGGGGAGGTATGCAACGGAAAGTTCCTGAGGACCCCACCGGGTAATGTCGGCGCCTCGTGGCCTGGGAGCTGCCCACGCCGGATCCTACAGATCCTCCAACTGGCGAACAACAAAGCCGGGCCGACAGCCTCCCTCCTCGGCGTGTCCCTCTGCGCTTCAGAGGGAGAGAAGGAAACGGGTGAGTCCAAAACAAATCGCAAGCCGCCAGGAACTCCAGCACGCCGGCCCAGGAGCCTGCTGACCAGGCCCTCAGCCGGGTGCCAAGTGGCCCTCACCCCACACGGGGGACTCTGGGATTTACTCCCCGGCAGGCCCAGGGAGACCAACCAGCACAGCGCTGGGGCTGCCAAGTCTCGGCCCCTGCCACTGCCGCCGGACAGCGGCTTCATTTTGTGTCTGTCCCAAAACTTCAGGGCACCAAGCAGGGAGCAGAGCCAGTAACAAAACCGGGCCTCCCCTGGCCCGAGCTGTTTCCTGAGGTCCGAAGCTGGGAAGCTTCGGGGTGAGGGCAGCCGCCTTCACCCCAACCCCAAGGAAGACCGGGAGTTGAGGACCTGAGGCATCCAGCCGGGGTCCGGCTGGATCGAACTTCCCTGTCCTCAGGGCAGGCCGCTGTCTCGGCAGCACAGGAGGCCTGTGCCTTCCTGGCCTATCTGGGCAATGGCTGTGGGCCTTTCCCACACACCAAGCCTCGGCCCCGCACCCAACGGCCACCAGCCCCGCCCAGGCTTGTCCCGAGGAACCGGCAGGAGGGCTTCCTACCAAACCCACTGGCCCTGCCAAAGAGAACGCTCCGAATTTCCTCTAAACAGACCGAAGCCTTGAAAGAGGGGCGAGGGAGAACACAGGTCCCGGCCTCCGGAGCCCCGAGCCCATGGCCCAGGAGGTGCCCCCTTCACCAAGCGCATCCCCCCGGCCCGCGCCCAGGCCTGGGCACTCACCCGGGGCACCCGCCGCTTGTACTTGCTGCCGTAGTCGAACTTCTCCTTCACGTCGTCCAGGCAGCGGCCGAGGCGCGCCTGCTCCTCCTTGCCCGTGTAGTCCTGGCTCAGCAGGATGTAGGCCCGCCAGTTGGCCGAGTCGAAGCCCCAGTGGCAGGTCCGGTTCTCCAGGGCCTTGTGCGAGTGCACCACGAACTTGTGCGGCGGGTACATGAGGCGGCAGTCCAGGCACTGAATGCAGGCGGCGCTCGGGCTGCTGTACAGCTCGGGCACCAACAGCCCCTTGCACTTGCCGAAGCACTCGTGGTACACGCGGACGCTGCGCTCGCTGAGCTCCAGGCCCAGCGCCAGGCTGGCGGCCAGCTCCTTCTTGCAGGGCGGCGGGTAGGCGCCGCCGTAGAGCAGCGCGTTACACAGGCGCTCGGCGTCCGTCTTGGTGATGAGCCCGCACGAGGGCGCCGAGAAGGGCAGGATGCCCATGACTTTGAGGATCTCCAGCTGGTCGGCCGTGCAGCGCGAGCAGTAGATGTGGAGCTCGTCGCACACCGAGTTGATCTGCTGCAGCGAGAAGTCGCGCAGCACCGAGTTGAGGATCTGCGGCAGGCACAGGCGCTTCTCGCCTCCCACCACGAAGCACGAGATGGTCTCGCCCTCCAGCACGGTCTCGCAGCGCTCGGTGGAGCGGTCGGACGGCATGAAGAAGGGCCCGGGCAGCACGGGCGGCGGCGGCTGGATGGCGGGCAGGTGCAGCACGGGCGGCGGCTCGGCGGCTGCGGGCACCGGCGCCGGCACCGCGGCCGCGCCCGCCTCCTTGGCGCTCTCCTTCTTGTAGGCCTCCTGCGCCCAGCGCGCCGAGAAGGCGGCCGGGCCGCCCAGCGAGCTCATGGAGCTCAGGTGGAACTGCTCCAGCGTCTTCTGCAGCCCCGGGTGCGGCTGGAAGCCACCGCGGCCGCCCGCCGCCGCCTCCATGGTGCGCTCCGGCTCCCCGGGCCGCTCCCGCTCCCGCGCGCCCGGGCCCCCCCGGCCCCCGCCGCCGCCCCGCGCGCCCCGGCGGCGCCCGCGGCCCCGACCCCGGCCGCCCCCCGCCGCCGGCTCACGACCGATCACGGCCGCGGCCTCGCCCGGGGGCGCGAAGGCGAAGGCGGGCGGGGCGAAGGGGTCCCGCCGCTGGAGCCCGCCGCCGCCCGGGCCCGGCGCCACATCCACGCGCCCCGCGCCGCGCCCGCCGCCGCCCGGGCCCCCCGCGCGTCCCCCGCGCGCCCCCCGGGCTCTAGGCGCGGGGCATGCCCCGGCGCGCGCCGCCAACGCCAACGCCAACGCTCGCGGGCCCGGGGCTCGCGGGGGGCGCGCGGGCAGGTGGCGGCGCCGCGAGGCGCGAATCGCCGCGGCGGCCGAGGCCGAGGGGCCCGGGAGGAGCGGGGGCGCGGGCGCGGGGCCCGCCGGGCCGTCCTCGCGCGGCGCGCCGCCGCCGCCGCCCCGCTCCTCCCACCGCGCGGCGCCCGCCCGGCTCGTCCCGGCGGCGCTGACCGGCCGCGTCGCGCCCGCCGCCGGCCCCCGGCCCGCCCGCCCGCCGGCTCCGCGGCCCGCCCGCCCGGCTTCTGGGGCGGCGGAGGCGCCTCTCGCCCGCGGCCCTCAGAGCGCGGCGGCGGCGGCGCGGGGCTTGGGGCGCTCGGCGCACATCCTCCCGGCGGCTCGCTCCGGCTCGGACTGAGCGCCCGGCGCTGAGCTCACGCCGCAGCCGCGCCGCCCCGCCCCGCGCCGCCCGCTCCGCCCCGCGCCGGCCCCGCCCCCCCGCGCTGTTTGTTGCCGTGCGTCCGCCTCAGCCAGAGCGCCGGCCAAGAATGTGACCCGCTCCCCAGCCGGGCTCTTCCAGGAACGCGCGCTCCCCGCCCGGACTCGGCCACGCTCGGCTGCGCTCGCCCGGGACTCGGCTGCGCTCGGACCCGCCCTACCACGACTCGGCTCCGCTCGGCCGGGACTCGGCTCTGCTCGGCCGTGCTCGACTCCACTCGGCCCCGCTCGGCCTTGCCCGCCTAGGGCCGCTGGCGCGGGCGGAGGCGGCGGTGGCGCCCGGGGGCCCCCCTTCCGGCCGAGGCCGCTTCCTGCGCGGCTGGGAAGGCGCCCGTCTCGCCGCCGCCGGGGCCCAGAAACCCACAGGCCCCCGCTCGACCGCAGACCAGCTGGGGACGGCTGGGGGGCCACGCCGCGCACCCGGGGTTCCCCCAGAGTGGGACACCACACAGCGGGGAGCCCGGGAGCCTCTGGGGTCCCACAGGCCACCGGGACGCCACACGGGGACATGGGGTCCCACACACGACAGGGATCGTGGTCACGCCGGGGGACTCCGCGCCGAGACAGGCGCCGCGCCGCGTGACCCTGGCGGCGCAGCCCCGCAGCCCCCGTTGCGCCCCGGCCGGTGGCTCGGTGGCCGGGTGAACGCGGCTCCCGCCCGCGCCAGCCCCGCCCCACCCGCCGGCCCGGACCGACTGTCCCTGCTGCGCGGGCCCGGGGCTTCGGGCCTGGGAGGGGCGGCGCCCGGTGCCCCCGCCGCGGCCGCTCTGCCCCCCACCGCGGCAGGTGGCTTCTCGGGATCTCGGCCCCGCGGGTCCCCTGCCCTCCGCCCCGGGCCCGCGGGGCGCCTCCGTCTGTCCGGTCGCGCCGGCCCTCCACGCCTGGCCACGCAGTGCGAGAGCCACAAGCCCTGGCAGGCCCGAAGTGAGAAGGCCCGGGCCCCGAAGTTGGACGGTCGCCGGGTGGTCCCCGGAGAAGGCAGCGTCCAGCGAGGCCTGCGGGCTCGGGACGCAGTGGGCGGGAGGGGGCTTTGGGCTGTGCTCGCCCGAGCCCGAGGGACCTTCCTGCCGCCCTGGGCCCTGGCACCTTTTCCCCACGGGCCGAGGGTACCCAGGCTGGCCCGCGTGCTGGCCGAAGACGAGAGGGCCACACCGCCGCAACCTGGGTGACCAGCTGCGACCTCCTGCCCCTCACCTCCCCAGAGGAGGCTGGAACCCGCCTCAAACCAGAACTCAGTGCAGTGCCCGCCCTGGGGGAGCCGACCGGGCGTCCCTGTGCGGGACTGTCCTGTCTGGAGAGGCACCAGGACCTGCAGGTGACCCCAGGGCGGCTCCGTGCGTCCTCCTTCCACTGCCTGGGGGTTCTTTCCTTGTCATGCACTCCACACTGTCCCCCCACTCTTCCTGTTCACTGCTTTGGCCCCCACAGTCGGAGGCCAGGCTTCTCTGTGTGTTAACACATCAGAAAGCTGGGTAAGAAGGTTATTTTCTTAAAAGGGATATTTAGCCCCGACTCGGTGGCTCACGCCTGTAATTCCAGCAATTTAGAAGGCCGAGGCGGGCAGATCACGAGGTCGGGAGACTGAGACCATCCTGGCTAACACAGTGAAACCCCGTCTCTACTAAAAATAAAAAAATTAGCTGGGCCTGGTGGCGCGCGCCTGTAGTCCTAGGTACTCGGGAGGCTGAGGCAGGAGAATCCCTTGAACCTGGGAGGTGGAGGTTGCGGTGAGCCGAGATGGCACCACTGAACTCTGGCTTGGGCCACGGAGCAACACTACGTCTCAAAAAAAAAAAGAAAACAAAATGAAAAAAAGGATATTTAACCGGGCATGGTGGCTCATACCAGTAATCCCAGCACTTTGGGAGGCTGAGGCGGGCACATGGCTTGAGCCCAGGAGTTGAAGACTAGCCTGGGCGATAGAGTGAGACCCTGTCTACAAAAAAAAATTTTTTTTTAATTAGCCAGGCATAGTGGCCTGCACCTGTGGTCTCAGCTACTTGGGAAGCTGAGGTGGGAAGGTTGCTTGAGCCCAGGCGCTTGGGGCTGCAGGAAGCGGTGCCCAAGTCGCTGCTCTCCAGCCTGGGTGACAGGGACACACCTTTTTTTTTGAGGCAGACCCTGTCTCAAAAAGAAAGGATATTTAGGCTGGGCGAGGTGGCTCACACTTGTAATCCCAGCCCTATGGGAGGCCAAGGCAGGTGGATTATTTGAGATCAGGAGTTTGAGACCAGCCTGGCCAACATGGTGAAACCCCATGTTTACTAAAAATACAAAAATTAGTTGGGCACAGTGGCAGGCGCCTGTCAGCCCAGCTACTCAGGAGGCTGAGGCACAAGAATTGCTTGAACCTGAGTGGCGGAGGTTGCAGTGAGCCGAGACTGCACTACTGCACTCCAGCCTGGGCGATGGAGTGAGACTCTGTCTCAAAAAAAAAAAAAAAGAAAAGGGACTTCTTTGTTTTGCCGGAGATGGTTTCGTTGGCCCACATTTTGTACCAAAAAAAACCAGCTAGTGTTGCACTTGATGTTGTCACTTCCTTCCATCTGGATTTGAATTCCATACAACTCAGTCAAACTGTAACTCAAAGACGGTGGCTGCAGCCAGGACTGCTGGGAAGTGTCTCCAATCAAGCGGAGAATTCCTCGTGCTCCACTGCTGAACCAGGGGCTCTGTGCAGGGTCCCAGCACGGGCAGTGCCCACCCAGAGCCTCTGCTTCCCTCTGTGCCTCTCGCTTTGCAGGGTCCTGGCCAGGGACCAACACTTTCTCCAGACTTCGGACCCCTGGGAAGCAGCCAGAGGTGTGCAGTAGAGTGAAGGTGTGGGAACAGGGCACAGGGACAGGTAAGGGCCTGGAGCTGGCCTCTGAAGCTACCTCCACCTTTGTGGACTCTGAGACTTCCTCCAAGACCTCAGAGTTTCCAAGGCAGGGCCCCCACCCCACCCCGCCAAGGGTCAGAGCAGCCATGCCTAGAGGGAGCCGGTAGGGTCCTCTTTTCTCCCTGAGCTTGAGGCGGTCTCCCACCTGCTGGCCTTCCTCCCTCCGGCCCCGCCCAGCAGCTGGTCAGGCCAGTTATCCAGTCAGGCCACCGTGCCGGCAGGCAGCGGGTCAAGGCTACAGTCCCAGCCGTAGCACGGAGTAGGGTGGGATGGACTTGGTGCCTGCCCAGAGGAGCCCTGGCCTGCAGGCAGGGCAGGGACCTCCCAGCTCGCTCCCTGGCCCCTGCCACGCTGACAGGCTTGGTCAGCTGGTCATGAGTTTGTCCCCTTATTCAATGAGTTCCTACCACTGTGGACAATGGGACCAGGGAAAGGAGACCAGGTTGTGCCCTGTGTGGCTCCATTCCAGTCTGAGAGACAACAGTCAATCAGCAAACCTGCTAGTATAGGAGCGAGAGCCTTCAGCTCCCCAAAAGGCCTGGAGGGGCCAGGGCTGGCTTTAGGCAGGGAAGGCCTCGTGGGAGGCCGGCCTTAGAGTTGAGACACCCCACCCTAAGGAGCCAGCAGTGTGGTGATGAGCTGGACGGTGCTCCAGGACCAGAGCGAGGAGGACACTGGCAGAGCAAGGGGTCCCCCAGGGGGACCCCAGAAACCTAGGTGGGGAAATGTATCGCAGACCAGCTCCGCTCCGCCCTGCCCTGCCCTGCTGCCACCCGCTCTCTCCTCCTCAGGAGCAGAAGAAAGGCCTGGTAGCAGCCAGGCACAGACTGCCACTGGCAAAAACATGCTCAGTTACTGGGGAAAAACACCTTCAAATGTGAAAATAAAAACTGCTCAAGTGACATAAGCTTCGTAGAAGTGTTTTTTTTTAAGACAGAGTTTCACTCTTGGTGCCCAGGTTGGAGTGCAATGGCCCGATCTCTGCTCACTGCAACCTCTACCTCCAGGGTTCAAGCAATTCTGCCTCAGCCTCCTGAGCAGCTGGGATCACAGGCGCCTGCCACCACCAGCTAATGTTTTGTATTTTTAGTAGAGACAGGGTTTTCCCATATTGGCCAGGCTGGTCTCAAACTCCTCACCTCAAATAATCCGCCTGCCTTGCCCTCCCAAAGTGCTGGGATTCCAGGCGTGAGCCACCGTGCCCGAGCCACCGTGCCCGGCAGGTAGAAATTTTAAAAAGACCTTTGTCTTACTTTGGATTCCCCTCAAAGTAGGCCCTGAGACAAATATTTTATTTTATTTTATATGTATTTATTTATTTTGAGACGGTCTCGCTTTGTCACCCAGGCTGGAGTGCAATAGCATGATCTCGACTCACTGTGGCCTCAGCCTCCTGTGTTCAAGTGATTCTCCTGCCTCAGCCTCCCGAGTAGGGATTACAGACATGTGCCACCATGCCCAACTAATCTGTGTATATTTAGTAGAGACAGGGTTTCACCATGTTGGCCAGGCTGGTCTCAAACTCCTGACCTCAAGTGACCCACCCGCCTTGGCCTCCCAAAGGGCTGAGATTGCAGGCGTGTGCCACCCTGCCTGGCCTTTTATTTAGTTTTTTATTTATAGAGACGAGATCTCACTATGTTGCCCAGGTTGGTCTCAAACTCCTGAACTGAAACGTTCCTCTCCTCAGCCTCCCAAAGTGCTGGGGTTACAGGTGTGAGCCACTGTACCTGGCCCGAGACAAAGATTTGAGTTCAGTGCTTTGCTTGGGAGGCCATCCAGGGAAGCACAGGTAGGGGTCAGAGCAAATGAGCGGGGGAGGGGAAGCCAGGCCCTAAGGAGGGGGCTGCAAAGCCTCTTACCCCTGGGCACCTGGAGCTGAATCCTCAGGGTAGAGCTCAGGGCTCAGAGCCATCCAGTGCTGCCCTCGTCAGAGCCCCAAGGGGGTGAGGGACCAGCACTGCAGCGGGAGATGGTTCCCCTCAGAAAATGAGTTCAAGGTGGCAAGAGTCATTTTCTCGCTGTTAAAATATGGAAAGGGAAGAAAGAACCATGTGGTGTTGGATTGGAATTATCAGTCCCTGCGTGATCTCACAAATGCCCATATTTATAAAGAAAACTACTATGTAAATGTGTCGGCCAGGCTTGGGGGCTCACACCTCTAATCTCAGCACTTTGGGAGGCTGAGACGGGTGGATTACAAGGTCAGGAGTTTGAGACCAGCCTGACCAACATGATGAAACCCCATCTCTACTACAAATACAAAAATTGGCTGGGTATGGTGGCACATGTCTATAATCCCAGCTACTCAGGAGGCTGAGGCAGGAGAGTCGCTTGAACCTGGGAGGCGGAAGTTGCGATGAGCCGAGATTGCGCCACTGCACTCAAGCCTGGGTGACAGTGAGAATCCATCTCAAAAAACAAATGTGTCTTGTATAAACATATCAACCCTCACTCTGCCCACCAAGAGGAGGTACCTCAGCGGCAGTGAGCACAACAGGAGCTCATTCTTAACTCCTAATTTTCATTCTCGGAAGAGAACCAAAGTTTGTTTGTTTGTTTTTGAGACGGAGACTTGCTCTGTCGCCCAGGCAGGAGTGCAGTGGCGTGATCTTGGCTCACCACAACCTCCACCTCCCGGGTTGAAGAGATTCTCCTTCCTCAGCCTCCTGAGTAGCAGGGACTACAGGTGTGCGCCACCACGTCCAGATAATGTTTTGTATTTTTAGTACAGACAGGGTTTCACTGTGTTAGCCAGGAGGGTCTCGATCTCCTGACCTTGTGATCTGCGCGCCTCGGCCTCCCAAAGTGTTGGCATTACAGGTGTGAGCCACTGCGCCTGGCTGGGAACCAGAGTTCTTTTTTTTTTTTTTGAGACGGAGTTTCGCTCTTGTTGCCCAGGCTGGAGTGCAATGGCGCGATCTCGGCTCACCGCACCCTCCGCCTCCTGGGTTCAAGCAATTCTCCTGCCTCAGCCTCCCGAGTAGCTGGGATTACAGGCGCGAGCCACCACGCCCAGCTAATTTTCGTATTTTTAGTAGAGACGGGGTTTCACCATGTTCACCAGGATGGTCTCGATCTCTTGACCTCGTGATCCACCCGCCTCGGCCTCCCAAAGTGTTGGGATTACAGGTGTGAGCCACCGCGCCTGGCTGGGAACCAGAGTTCTTTAAAGAGGTGGCTGACTCCAGGGCTGGGAAGGGAGAGACAGTAAGGACGAGAGATAAGGCACAACGGGTCACATGCAGAGGGCACTGAGCCACGGCCACCGTTTGCCAAATCCGACCAAATAATGACAGTAATAGACAGTAACGATACTAATGGGTTATAATTATCAAATAAAATAGGAAGCCATGAGTATCTATACATATTTTAATATTTATCAAAATTAATATATTAATGAATTGAAAGCTTAAAAAAGCTATTTGCATAGTTTGAAAATATCAGCTGGGCATGGTGGCTCACACCTGTAATGCCAGCGCTTTTGGGGAGGCCAAGGTGGACAAGTTGCTTGAGCCCGGGATTTTGTGACCAGCCTGGGCAACATAGAGGCCCTGCTTCTACAAAAAAGTTAACAATTAGCGAAGCGTGGTTTGCAGCCCTGTAGTTCCAGCTACTTGAGAGGCTGAGGCAGGAGGATCACTGGAACCCAGGAGCTCAAAGGTGCAGTGAGCCATCATGGTGCCACTGCACTCCAGCCTGAGCCACAGAGCAAGACCCTGTCTCAAAAATAAACAACAATAACAAAAATTAGCCCTGCATGATGGCGTGCACCTGTGGTCCCAGCAACTCAGGAAGCTGAGGCAGGAGGACTGCTTCAGCCAAGGAATGTGAGGCTGCAGTGATCCAGGGAAGCATCAGTGCCCTTCAGCCAGGACAGCAGAGCAAGACCCTGTCTCTAAAGAGGGAGAGCGAGCAAGGGAAGGAGAGAGGGAGGGAGGAGGAAGACAGGGAGGGAGTGAGGGGGAAGGAATCTCCCCCACAAAATGCTAATTCGTCACAAAGGGAAAAAGAGTGTCAGTTCCAGTGGAGACACGGACCCCACCTTAACTGAGCAATCACAGTGGACTCCATGGTCCTGGATCAGTCAGAATCCTGCCCCACCTGACAGGCGGGAGGAGCAGACTATGGCGTCACATTTGTGCCTTTCCTGCAAAGATGCATAACCTGCATCTGTCTGTGATGAGACCTCAGGCAGGGCCACATGGGGAATCTCCTCCAAAAGGCCTGGCCTGGAAGCTTCAAAGAACAGTGAGGGAAAAGCCCAGGAAGATCCGGATTGATGGGGACGGAAGCCATGATGACAGCTCAGTGCAAGGTGTGGACCCAGGCTGGTCTCTTTACTGCAAGGGACATCACTGGAACAACCAGAAAGCCCCGAGTGGGGTCTGGCTCCATGTGATTTCCTGCCCTGGACCGCCGCGATGGGGTGTGTACGAGAACGTCCTTGCTTTGGGGTATGGGGGAGCACCGCGCCGGCAACGAACCCTCAGATGCTTCAGGGGAAAAAAGTTCCTGTACTATTCTTGCAACTTTTCTGTAAGCCTGAGATTGTGTCAAAATACAAATTTTATTTTTAACGACATTGGGAGGAGGAGGCACACGTTCTCCGTTCGGCCCTGCTGAGCCTGAGCTGTCAGGCGGGCTGCGTGCAACCCGGGGCTTTTGACAGCCGAGAAGTGGGGCTCGGTGACGGTGGGACCAGGAGCACAGGACACCAGAGCGACTGCTACAACTCCGGCCAAGATGGCGCAGGGTCCCCTTCTGAGTCCAACACAGACACATGCTGGATAAAATAGATTCTTTTTTTTTTTTTTTGAGGTAAAATGTCATTCTGTCACCCAGGCTGGAGAACAGTGGTGCCATCTCGACTCACTGCAAACTCTGCCTCTCAGGTTCCAACAGTTCTCCTGCCTCAGCCTCCCGAGTAGCTGCAATTACAGGTGCCTGCCACCACGCCCGGCTAATTTTTGTACTTATTTAGTAGAGATAAGGTTTCACCATGTTGGCCAGGCTGAACTCCTGACCTCAGGTGATCCGCCCACCTCGGCCTCCCAAAGTGCTGGGATTACAGGTGTGAGCCATTGCGCCCGGCCAGATTTGCTTTTTTTTTTTTTTTTTTGAGACGGAGTTTCGCTCTTGTTACCCAGGCTGGAGTGCAATGGCGCGATCTCGGCTCACCGCAACCTCCGCCTCCTGGGTTCAAGCAATTCTTCTGCCTCAGCCTCCCAAATAGCTGGGACTACAGGCACGTGCCACCATGCCCAGCTAATTTTTTTGTATTTTTAGTAGAGACGGGGTTTCACCATGTTGACCAGGATGGTCTCGATCTCTTGACCTCGGGATCCACCCGCCTCGGCCTCCCAATTTCTTTTTTTTTTATTTATTTTTTTTTGAGACAGAGTCTTGCTCTGTCTCCCAGGCTGGAGTGCAATGGCGTCATCTCGGCTCACTGCAACCTCTGCCTCCCAGATTCAAGCGATTCTCCTGCCTCAGCCTCCCGAGTATCTGGGATTACAAATTAGCACGCCCGGCTAATTGTTTGTATTTTTAGTAGAGATGGGGTTTCATCAGGTTGGCCGGGCTGGTCTCGATTTTCTGACCTCATGATCTGCCTGCCTCAGCCTCCCAAAAAGTGTTGGGATTACAGGCGTGAGCTGCTGCGCCCAGCCGGTTTTCTGGCTAAGGAAGCTGCCTGCAGTTCTGTTTGCCTTCCCTGTTGTTTCCCTCGAGCCATCCTGCCCAGGAGAGCCCTCAGCCACCATGGGGTCTTCTGTGAAGTCAGTGGCCTGAACTGTCCCGGGCTTGCTGGGCTTGGGTGGCCTCGGTGTGTGTCACCCTCCCTGTGGTGGTCCTGGAGCCAGGGCCTGCTTCTTGAGGTCACTTGAGGTGATGCGTGGGAAGTGCTGGGCAGGGCACCTGCTCCTGGGGGCCATGGATGGTCCTGCCCTTGTGGCCATGGGGAACCAGAGGGTGAGACCATGTAGCTGGCCCACCACTTCACTCAGAGCCACAGTCCAGCGCCTACCCACTCCCCACAGGGACAAAGCCAGGTCAGGCGGCAGTGAGGTCACCCAGCCTCGCACAGCCTGGGCCAGGCATTGGGCCATCCCGGGATCCAGGTGTCTACCCAACCCCACCTTGGGCCCACACCCAGAGTGTGACAGGGCCCAGCCAGGTCCCAGGCTGGGAGACAAGGTTGGCTCTCTCAGGCTCCTCGTCCCGCA